>BQNB010018327.1:0-25387 GCA_026074375.1 Tanacetum coccineum
ATATTATTTACATGCAATTTCTTTGTGTAATATTTTAGTTAAAAGTTAACTTGACATTATTTAAATGAAACGTGAGCTATAACGCGAGCTATGGCCAAGGTCGAGGAACAAAGACGACACGGTTCATAGAATAATATTTTATGATCATAAAAATAATAACAAGGTGCGTCGTAAATTTTTACGATGCTCGAAACGATTAACGAACGCGCGGTCAAACTTCGACTCGCGAAACGTCAAAAATAAAAAATAATCAAATTTCCGTTCGTAATAAAATACGAAAATAATTATTTACGACAAATAAAAATTTTAAATGTCGACGTTCGCTCACGCGAATTTATAAAATAATAATTATGACGTCGATTTCACGATCGTCATACGCGTCGTGAAACTCGGGTTGTTACATTCCACCCACCTTAAGGGAGCGCCGTCCTCGGTGCTCGTCCGTTCTTACTCATCTTACTTTCGCTTGTAATGAGACGGTTTCCTCAATATTGAACGGACTCACGTGCTCGAACGCAAAAATCACTTGATATAATACTCGTCTTGACTATTCCGGATGAAGGGTCAACAAAACAAATGATAATTCATATCAATAAAAATCAAAAATATAATTACAACTGCTCTTAGTATAAGAGACAAAATACTTCACGGAAATATATCCGATAAAACCGAATCATATCGTTCTTAACATCTATAGTTGCTCTCATTATAAGAGATAAAATACGCCGCGGATTTTCATCCGAGAAAAACTTAAATCACGTCGTTTCTAGCTTTTATAGTCGCGTTCTTCATAAGGAACAACATACATTACGGAATATATCCGATTAAAATAATTATTGCGTCGTTCTCCCGAGAATTTTTTTTCTTTCTAAAATGGGTGATCGATCCAAACTTTGTTGGGGATCATAAAAACAACAAAACCAAGCGCACCTTGCTTATCAAAACCAAGGCCGAAGCTTACGTCGTTAATTAACATCAAAATATATGTCGCACTCAAATACGGTATTATACCAATATTCAAAACCGAGAATATACTTCATTACCAAAAATCCAAAACATATGTCGCTTACTAAAACCAAGATAGACGTCAATAATCAAATTCAATATATATATTTATATTATTATCCAAATCAAAATACTCATCATTATCCGAAATAAAAAAAAATGTCGCCCTCCCGGTCTCGTTTGACAATGCACTACCGGTTGCGAAAATTAGGGGCGAGCATGGTGCGGATTCTGGCAAAAACCACACCGCATCCGCAATTGCGGATTCTATAAAAGTATAAACCGCACCATGCGGATCCTGCGGTTTTGGTTTTGCGGTTTTCAAATGCGGATTTTCGGGTTTTAACCGCACCACACCACATATGACCATTTTTTAATTTTGGGCTTGAACCCAATAAAATTTTTAGGCTTGAACCAAATTGTGATTTTGGGCTTAATGTAAATACACTATTATAATTATATTCATGTGAGATAAAACTAAAAATATAAACACTTAATTAGTAAAACGAAAAATATAAAACTGATAAAACTGTAAATACACCGCATTCGCACCACACCCTTAAATCTACTTTATACTTTTTAGCAAAAAGAAAGCCCGCCTTTTTAAAAGCCATGTGTTTCAATTTTTGAGAGATAATTAGTAAAAATTTAAAATATTTTTATTAAAACTATTAATTATAGCAATTGCGGTGCGGTTCGGGTATAGCGGTGCGGATTTACGGGTAAAACCGAAACCGCACCGCAAATTCGGTTTTTCTTATTTTTAGAAACCGATCCACCGGTTTTTGTCGTGGTGCGGTTTTTGCGGTTTTGGTGCGGTTTGCGGTTTGCGGTGCGGTTTCTGCTCACCCCTAGCAAAAATATTCCGGAGTACATACGACCCCATCAAATGCATTATAGCACCATTGCACATAATCACATAATCATATAAGCACAGAATCGCCTATTAGTCATTTTTAAGTGACCTTATATTTCTACCTAGCTTATCATCACGCTTGGCAATAATCATGCTTGCTTTCCATAAGTTTTAGCAAATCATCTGTGCTTACTTATCAGGAAGCCTCAGTAATGGCTATGCTCATCACGCGGTTCATACCCAACCAATTAGATCGATTATTATACCGAGCTTTCCGGATGGCCATGCACTTTGGTAATGATCTTGACTAAATCACGGTTAGATTTTTGCCTACCATAGCCAAGCTTGCGGGGTGACATCCCCCGATTGGCCCCCACCCCAATGATACTCAGGCTTGCCGTACGCCTCTCACATTCGACCTCATCTCATTTGTGGTCAAAGGGACACCCATTCACTCACGTCCTAAGCCATATCACGGCAAAATAAAAGCGACCAATGCGCTTGCCATCATTCAAGAGCACGTAGCACATAAGGCACATAGAGCACATAATTCAGCGGCAATGATTCCGCTAAAACACATATTGTCAAGAGACAAATCGAAAACAATCAAGAAAATAATTGAGCATCATGGGCTTGTGCTCATTCGACGAAAATCAAGGATTCCAACGTTTTCACATGGCGACTAGCACAATTGGCTTGGACCCAATACATCGCTTAATATCGTTCTGATGAATCAAAATCACGAAATCAAGAATAAACCACTCACATTCCTAATTTAATACCATTCAGCTTACGCGTTAGCTAATTCTTTTGTTCCTCCTGAGGAAACGATGTCACCATCGGCAGAGTCTTCATATTCTTTTTCCGCTCTTTCATACCGCACGAAATGGGGTACTCAAGGAGTCCACACACGATCACTAACCTTAAATAAGGTGTCGCTTAGTGCCTTATTTTCAATCCTTGACGGACATCAGGTATAACTTACAACATACTACATCGCCACACTTCGTTTCGGGAAAGAAGTCTTCTTATTCTTCACGGCCATCGGTTGATGCATTAAAGGCAACACAAAAGAAAAAATGAAATGAACAAAAAACACGGAACCTTATGTAGGAGAAATCTCCTACATTTCTCGTCTCCAACCCAAGAACTAATCATCTCAGCTTCCACCCACCTTAGGAATCTTTACATCTCCAAGAAGATCCCTTCTCAGTGTCGGTATCAGGTTTACACCCTTGATAGCTCAAATCTATCATCGCTTAACGTAGCACACGACTATACTTGTCTTGACCGCTGTCTTCATAACAATTGCCGGCTCCTAATACTAAGAACGAACTAAACATCGCTACCTTTTTAGACCACTCGTTCCCGAACAATACCCGAGGTATTTTCCGATCGAAACGACTCGGCCATAACGACTCGTAATGAGACCACTCATCCCATGCCAGTCACGGAGAATAGGGTTACTTGCATCAGTATCCGTTAGCAGGGTAAAAATATTTTCTCCTTCCGGAAGCTTGACCCAAACATTTATCTCAATTACCAAGAGTTTTAAGGGTGACGATTTATCCGACATAACGTGGTTCTTCCTTAATTATGCATAGTTGATCAGGTTATGCATAATTGAGGACCAAACAACGTCATGTCCTTCCTCGTCAAAACGTTTCTTTTCCATACGCTACATGCGTAAGTTATTTCCAAGAAAATTTTCAAAGAGTAAAAATCTAATTGTTTCAAAAGAAAGAAAAGAAGATAGCACCACCTTTCATTCTTATTATTTAAAAGAAATTTATTCAGACACATTATGTATATTTTTTAATTTATTTGACACTATAGGGGCAGTTTATGAAATTTGAAAACACGTTTTCCATTGTTTACACAAGTAATTTATACAACATAGTCAATATGATTCGCGCAATGACATTTGTTCAACACACAAATTCGTTATTGCAATTAACAGTTTTTAAAATCATCAATTCACAAAACATCATTAGATACGGTTTGGTCAATGGTCATAGCAAGTTTCAAAAATAATACCCACTCATGGACTATGCAAGCAAGTAACATACACATGCGAAAGATTCGCCAATTGAAGTCACCCAACACTCGGGGTTAAATCAATTTCTCAATGAGTCGAGTGCCTCGGGGGTAACCACGACCTCCAGACTTCACTCATAGTACAACATACACAATGGAACTTACTCATATCTCATAACCGAGAACAATTACAACAATTGTAATAACAATGCTGAAAATATCATACATACATACCAATTTTCCCCAAAAAGGGATACATCATTGGCTTTCAAAGCCAGTACATCCAACCGTAACGGTTTTAAGTTTCCAATACATAACTACATATACATGAACTCTCCTAGAGTTCTAAATCATAAGTAATAGCTAAAGAGTGCACAATCACCACGCCGGTGATAAGATAAAACTCTGAGGCAACAATAACCTCAATCCAATAAACCTAAATCTTGAAATCCTCCTACTTACTAGTCCGTGGATGATAAAGATATGAGGTTTTCGCCTACGGAAAGCATTTCGAATCTATTTTCCAGAAACATAGGGCCCACTGCCCAGAAAGTTTTGAATCCAAGGTGAAATTACCATTTTACCCCTATTTATCAAAGCTGTCTTTTACCAAAATTTTATGGCTACACTAAATTGAGTGTATCTCCTAAACCGTGCGTCCGCAAAAGCCGAAACGACCGCTCAAATCTAAGTTTGTTCAATATCTAGAACTTACAGTTTTACATATTTAGGTGTTGCTATATAAGTTTTTGAACTTATTACTCATTCAAATTCTGGTCTAAATTTTCTGACTAGTTTTGCCATTTCGGCGATATCTCATTCGTCGGGCGTCGATATGACTCCATCCGAATTCCTACATGTACCTAAGAGGTTTCTCTTCCTCCTAGTCTAATTTCCCAGGTCTTCATAGACCAAAAATATTTTAAAACATACCTAACAACCTGCTATCCCAAAGCAATCCCCAAATAAATTTTGACAAATTTCAGCAGCTTACGAAAATGAGCGTAATTTAAAGTTTATTAATGCTTTTGATGTAAAACCAATTGGAGGTGATAACCCTAAGAGACTTCTACAGGTACTTAAATTTTCTTTTGAAAAGTTATTACAAAAATATAGAGTTATACTCCTTTTCCGAAAAGTGTTCTAGATTTGACTAGTTTTAGTAAAACGACGATATCTCACTCATCCGGAGGAGATACGACCCTATCCAAAGAACCACATGCACCTTAAACATGTACCAACATCTCAATTGGCTTTCCCAGGTGTCGTAAGACCAAAAATAATTCACAATCAACTCCACAACCTACTGGTTACAAACTGCCATAGAATCCATTTCAAAAATCCAACCAAACACCATTTTAACTCCTCTAAACGCCAATACAAAGCCATGCCCAATGACTTAACACTCTTTCGAACACATCAAATCATGGGTTTCCAGACCCAAATGTTTCAAGACTTACTAAGTAGAGGTTGATACAGAAGAATCAAAGCACAACACATCAACTTTATTCGAATGCTCCAAAGATAGACGTTTCCAAACGATGCATTACGCGAGAATAAGTTAATAACCGTTTTCCAAAACAATAAGGGTTCATGGGATGACATATAAAAGTCACACTCCCATTAACTGAAATTTTTTAAAACAATAGGTTATGAAACAACATATGCGATTTAAAAGCAATGGGAAAATATTCGAACTCGGAGTCGAACAATAAAGTACCCAATGGGATCGACAAACTACGACGAATCAACATCACCAAAAGATGAAAAGTAAAGTCGCAAAAAAGTTTCAGAGATAATCATATAACAGCAGTGTTTTCATCATATATATATATTATAATGATTTTATCATATCGCATCAAAATGCTCATAAAAATTAAACTCTTCACAAGTCGCGAATATCAGAACATATATATAGCCGTACACCATAAGGCGGATACCATACATATATATATCAGTATATATATATATATGTGTATATATATATATATATAAATATATATATTCACTTATATAATTATTACTTGTACCTCAGTGTTAACACTTGTTAGCATATAATATGCAATACTAATATACTACCAAATAAGGCATCTAAGGGATCGGGAACTCGATGCGCGCACGGATATCGGAACAACAGTTGTAATGGACTCGTGAAAATTTTCCAAAAACAGTTGTACGTCAAGTTTTGTTAAAACGACTTGTTTACTACAATCGTTGCTCTCTGATACCACTTATAACACCCCCAAAATGCCATACGAGCGGAAATATCAACAGATTAGGTGACTACTTCATATACATGCACACGAGTTCCCTGTAAACGTTCAATGATCGTTTATAAAACACATTTCGTTTATACTAGAAAGATCAAAGGTTAACTGGGCCCCATGTCCATTATTGATAATTATTTCTAAAAGTCACAACACGACTTGATTTCTAAAACACTTGTTTAATTAATGACACTACTTCACCAAGACACCGTCCTTGATGTCCGCGTTCCGTCCCATCCAAGCCATCAACAACAATTAACCTGAGATACATGCTTAAAAACGTCAACAAAACATTGAGTGAATTCATAGAGTTTACAAATAATAGTTAGAATGCATATTTTGGTTCAACTAGAACATATAAGTTGGTCGTAAGTAAGTTATAAAAATGTGATTTCCAATAAAGTAGCTCGTGTACTCGAAAATAATACATTCATCCCGTAGGAAGAACAATCTATGTCGAGAAGTATTGTCACTTCTCTAATACTAACACAAAAAGGTCCGTTTGACGGGTGGTTCCCAACAGGATTCAAAACCCCGGGATCAGGTTGGTTTCAAACCCAAGTGATCTATTTAATGCATTAGCGTTCACCATACCACATGGTAAACTACGGTCACACCAGACTTATAAAAGCATCTATACTAAGTAGTGAAGGTATCATTTTCAGAAGTTATCAAAACACGTTTGCGTTCAATCTCACAAAACAGCAATATATTCCCCTCGCGAGTAAAAAAACATTGAAAATTTATATGTCGCGGTCTATGAATCACTTGGTCGAGCCGAAGATCAAATAATCCGAAACAATTCACGGGAAAATCATATGAAACACGATCAGACTATTATTTTATGTCGCTCGAATACTATTCGAAAGTATAGTGCAAGATGTCGTAACATGTATCACAAAATCTTATATCATGGTAATATATATATCTTTATACATTCATAAATGTGATGAGAAATCCACTTGCGCCTTAGATCCCAAAACCCCACAACATTGAGTTATAAATGTCCCTCATATTTTATCTTACGTGCCTTTAATTGAAAACGTTATATTTTCGATAACTTTCTATTTTTAGAAAGTTACTATTTTCAGAAAGTTAGCTCTTTGGTATGTTTAAATATCTGAGTATATTTTTAGTACTTATCATTTTATTTCTTCCATATATTTAGTTAACAAATTATATAAGTCTTTTTGACCAGTTGACTTTGTAAAGTCAAAATTTGTCTTTCTATACTTATATTTATTTTTAACTCCACATCTGACCGAGCTTAACGACCCTCTAAATCACATTTTCCCGATTCGGAGTATAAAGAATTTCTTGCGAAAACGATATTACGAGACTACTTTTTAGTTTTGCGAGACCCGAAACGCGATGAAAATGACGTAAAATGCCCCTGCAAGAATCTGCTGTAACTGTATTGTTATTAAAAAACGCAGCAGTTTGACCATCGGTTTTGACCCGCTATATCACATTTCCGTGACTTTGACCAAGAAGAGATTTTATAGAAAACGTCATTCCGGAAAACTTTCGTGCTTCGCCAGAAGGCCGAAACGGACTCGAAGTTGCCTAAAATCGCTGTTGAAATAGATCAGAAGGTACTTTTGCAAACTAGCTGTTTGGAAAGAAGTTCGGCCATAAACTTATTGTTTTTAGGAGTTACGGGAGTTCGAATTTACCGAACACGTACATTAGGACTAACTTATCATTATTATAAACATCAAAATCAGTTTTTTAAGATTTTTCGAACATGTTTTTGTGCCAAATTTCTGCACGGAAATTAACTTTTACAAATTATCGAAACTTCATTTTCACTCCAAGACATTCAAAATAGCCGAGTACTTATCTCCGTCAAACTAATCAACCCATTCACAATCTATTCTATCCAACGCAAGTACCCCATTCGGATTTCATACTTGTAATTATTCATAATCAATCAAATAATGAAAGTAACGTCAATACAAGTTATTTGGAAAGATACTTACTAACATGGCTCAACAAAACAATGAACAAAACATTTTGGTTCCCCTTTAGTTGACCATAGGTTCGGACTATACCAAAAACACGAATACCAAACATTTTCCTAATCAAACAGCTTGCTATAACACTTATCTAATTCTCTTACACCTCTCTTTAACTCGTGAAATTGGTTGCATCAAACCCGAAACTTCTAACTAGATAAAAATTATACTCATTGACATGTTGTGTTTCTTTAGTGGGATATGTAGGAAATGATAAGGGGATTAATATTTTTAAGTCGGATCGGAATGCATGTCGAGAAATCAAAGGTTTTGATGGATGTTTGTGTTTGGCCGGTCGTGGGTTCAAGAGAGGAGGAAGGAAACATTTTTTTTCGTTACAAGTGAAATGGAAACTAAGCTTCCTTTTAAAGAAAATTTAATTTGGATATTTGGCCTAATGGCCCTCTCCTTCATTGTTATTCTTTTCAAAAACTAGTACAAAGTTATTTATTTCGTCATGTAACCGACCAAAGGCTCGGGATTATACTTTCGTGACTATATTTATTTCCGTCACACTTAATTTGATTTAAAATATTGATTAAAAAAGTTAACTCACGTAAAATAAAGTTTTCGACTCAGTTTCGACTAACTCGGGACGAGGGCGATAAAATACAAATTATCATCATAAAAATAATAATGAAGCGCGTCGAAATTTCTACGATGCTCAAAACGATTAACAAACGCACGATCAAACGGTGATTTACAAAACGTCAAAAATAAACATTTTAAATTTCCGTTCGCAATAAAATACGAAAATAATTATTTACGACAAATAATATTTTAAATGTCGACGTTTGTTTACGAAAACTCGTAAAATAATAATAATAACGTCGAACTCGCGATTGTCATACGCGTCGTGAAACTCAGGTTGTTATAATGAAGGGCAAATTTTTTGATTAAAATTCGTCACTAGGACGTTGTAACCATTCAATAGATGTGACTGTTGAAATAGTAACTAAAAAAACCGTCGTTATTAAGTGTTGTTAAAATCTATTGAATAGTTAGTTACTTTACCCCAAAAGATATAACCATTCATGAAAGGGTATGACTTTTTACCAAAAGTCACTTTGTTTATTAATAATAAAACATATTTTGGTCTTTCAATGGGATGATGATGAAGAATTTATTAATTAAAACAACACTTACAAATTTTCCATGTTTTTGCTCTTATTTTGTGCTTAAAATTTGATGTGTGTTCTTGTCTATCCTTGGTGTGCGGGGTTGTCGTTTGACTTCTAAAACAATAATTGTACACTCCCTAGGCAGTGCACCTAATCCTTGTAGTGTAGTATGGGCAAGACTCGGGGCTGTTTATCGTTCACTCGAGCAATAGGTTGGGAAGGCTTGATCACGGTCTAACAGAATTCTAGAGGTTGAGGGAAGATTACTTTTTGTATTTTATGGAAAGCAGGTAATCATATAATTCGGAGAGGTTTGGTTTTTAGTCTATTAAAACTAAATAAGAATCTAACTAATGTAACAATAAAGATAAATCTTGTGTCTATTTAATCTTGTGTTACATCCCTAGAGTGCTTCCTTAGTGGTGTTGCCTTGTCATACTTGTGATGATCTATGTATTATTTCTAAAGCATGAATCGAATACACGAACCCGCGCGTTCTAATAGTATGCGCTAGAGCAACGCACATGCAGGTAGTATGAAGACGTTACACGGCCCCTAGGAATTTACTAGTTGATGTGAAATACATTAAATGTGGTAACCATATTAGGGGCACGGTAGTATGAAGAATAATGCAAGGCATAAATCATAATAAACGCAAATAATAGGTTTTAAACCATAACCATGTTAAGGAATAAGACAAGAGGCAATAAATCACACAACATAGGACATATTGATTGATTAGTAAAACCTTACTTGATTAAAACATGAATTGGAAGAGGTACAATAGGGTTTTAGGCCCTAAAAGCGTCTCCTACAGCTGCGAAACGAACTAGGGTTCATACCCTCTTTTTATTCTAAAGTTACACCCCCAAAACACTAAATTCGGGTTTGTATATATAAGAAAATCGACGCGACGGCGTCGCGTTTTAATTGTGACGCCGTCGTAAAAATGAATCTTCTAGATCTGCGTTTGAGTCGATGCGGGCTGACACCGTCTTTTAATATGTGACCCCGTCACTTGATTTTTTATGACGGCGTCGTGTATGGCTTGTGACGCCGTCTCCAGGCTTTGCGGGCACAAATCATCAAGAGTCTTGGTGTTGGTTGGTAATCTCGTCCGTTTCTTCTCTAAATGAGCCCAAGTCACGTGTAATTCATCCAAATGGTCTTCCAATGATAGAAATACCTCTGAAAGGAACGATTAAGTACCTATTTTGGGCATAAACACACGTTTATAGGGGTTAAACGACCCCGAAAAAGTGAATAAAATGACACCTCATCAAATACCCCTACACTTGGGATTTGTTTATCCTCAAGCAATTGGGCTTTTCTATCTGGACAATAACAGTATGAGGGGTCATTTTACCTACTATTTAAAAATATTGTACAACACAACCTTCTAGGACTCTGTAATTAAAGCACAGAATAGTATTACTAGACTTACCATAAGTGTTTGGGATTCTCTTTTCAATCGGGTGTATAAGGATTTATAACATAAGGGGAAACTGTGAAAATAACACTCCATTACTGTCCATAGATATAAATTACCATAGGCTTGGTAAATGATCAAACCTCCACCGCTAGGTGCAAGTATTATTCATTACTATCTAAGAGGTCTTTTAATGGGTTGTGGGGTGTAGGTGTAAGATAACATATAATGAAAACGGAAACGGATAAGATACATTTGGGTGGTGACTTTGGGTGAATTTGGAGTGGAAGGGTTAGCTAATTATTTTTAACGGAATACCGCGGTTTGGTGCTAAAGCCAAAGACTCGAACGAAGATGTATAAACTCAACATAACTCTACATCAATCTCTTTCTTTTTCTTTTCTCTTTTTTTTGAAGACATAATACATCAAACGGGGTTTATAACACGTACCCCTACACTTGAGCTTTTACGTGCTTGATAATTACAATCTAACTAATGACTCGATTTAAGGTGGATCAATTTAAACATAGACTATATTTGAATAACATATGGTGATATTGAACTTTTTACTGTCGTCCCAATTCTTCGCGAAATAAATACTACCATGAATCCCATCGCTCCCACATGTTGTACAAGGAGAAGGATTAGCAACCGTGTTACTCAAATAATTAATCTTAGGTTAAAACACATAATGTACTAAAGGTGAGTAATTATAAGGTAGGCTAAGCGATTTTTGGGGGGTGTAAGACCTTGGTTTAAGGGTGTCAATTCTCTTCATTAATAGTCCGGATTAACCATAAAATTACGAGAACCGTGAAAAAGGATAGCCTCGGAGGGTTGTACTAGGGTATCCTACACTAAAGGTGAGTGCATGGCAAAGGTGTGGGTAGTTATATGATCGAGGGTGACATATAAACAATTTCAGGTTTAATAACCTTGGGTTAATTCCTATGCCCTCTTATCAAGCAAAAATCTAATATTATTGCAGGTCTGGGATGCATACATAAAAACGTTCTAGATTTTAATATACTACAGGTTACATACTCATATGGAATTTTTCTAACACCTCAGACATTCCAGATATGGCGATGAAGACCATACGTACTACATCCGTAACGACGAATAGGGACAAGTGTCGCTGCTCACTCCTTAACTTCGAACGAGTAAAGAAAAATCATCTTGGGTTACCGCTGATAGTTACCCGAATTCCTAAGGATCTAAGGCGATACTCACATTTTTGAGGGTGGATATTTTAAGGGTTTATTGTGCTAGTCAATATAATTCCGATCCATGGGATGCTAGTAATACTCTGTTTTCGTTGGTTAGGTATCGTAAAAAAAATTAAATTTTGGTAATAAGTCACCCTTTTATGATGTGTTTCAGCAGATATTACCCATCTTTTTAAGGACAAAGCAAATGACAAAATGAGAAAGAATAGTTTCTAAGGCTTATTTCCCCCTACACTTATTTTGAACATTGTCCCCAATGTTCTCTGGAAGTACCAATTTAAAACAGTTAAAAAGGGAATAAGGCAAACAAGGAAAAGAAACTTAGTACTCCTGGGTTTACTATAATACTGAGAGAGAAACATGCGATAATGGTTAAATCGTCCTTCGAGTAATCATCCATTGAAACTTCCTAAGATACTTCCAAGCCTTACTCTCTAAACCAAATATCACCTGTGTCAAAGACAGTGAAAACTATACAAAGCGTAAAATGTGTTATTTAACAATATACAATATGAATTTTGGGTTCGATAGATAGATTAGGATGAAAAGAGTTGTTAACTATTAGGTTTTTGCACTGTTTTATCAGAAGAATAATATATTAAAGTGTTATGCAAGTTTTTATTTTCAAAACTAATTAAAAAAACTTTGAGTTTTCTGGACATGGGCGTTGACACCGTCGCGTTGGTGGACCCACGTCACAGGGTGTGTTGGTGACGGCGTCACTTGTTAATCGTGACAACCGTCTCCAAGTCTGTGAAAACTAAATTTTAGGGTTTTGATGAAAAATTTCCTGACCACTTGGATTCTTAGTTAATTCTGTAAATGGACCTATACAAAACCTGAGTTTACATTCAATCATATGATCGAAAACTGACACGAATTAATTATACATTTATTTAACTGTTTGAATTTGCTCAAAAGCCGATAAATTCCCTTCACTTATTGTTTGTAAAATACTTTTGATTGAAATTAAAAGAAGTTACAAAAAAAACAAAGCATGATTTACACTAATTCAAACATAATAAACAAACTATAATGAATTAAAAACACACAAGACGACTCTAATATACGATAAAAGTAAACATTGGGTTGCCTCCAAAAAAACGCTTGTTTTTGTTCGAATCACGAGCCTGAAACTACCCTCATTTAACAGATAAAGGGGAAGGTTCCCCTACACTTGAGTTCAAGTACGAGTGATAGTAACGGTACATACCATCATGATAAGAAGGAGCCATATGTTGAGAAATTTGTTGTTGAAGAATAGACTCTAAACGGTGTGCTTCTGGAATTCTACCTCTCTCTACTTCATTTGGCCTATCAAATAAACAAAGTTCTTTTTCCTGCGGAGAAACTTCCTTAGATTTAATCCCCTTCATCATCAAACAGCCCCAATTTGAAATATCAACACTTAGGGATGCACTTTTTCCTAATAAACCCGGTTTAAATCCATAATGTTTCATAGGATCCAGATGCTCTGGGTGATAATAGCAATACGTATCCTTAGGGTGGGAAGATGCCACATGAGGTAAAGGATGGTGTCCCCCAAATTCCCCCTTTATTAATGGTTAATCTATCTACTTCCTTCATCCTAAAACTATCAGGACTATGTGGTTTGATGGGTGGTTCGGGGCCTCTTTCTTCTCCTAGACTTACATCTAAGGATAGACAATTTGGTAAGGGTTGTGGTTGAGGCTCCAGTTCATCAATACTAGAAATTTCCTTAGAGCTAAGAGGAATGTCATGATTACAAGTATTCAAGACTAAATCCTCTAGTGGTGTTTCATCTAAAGGTTCTACCTCAATCAGGATTCCTAAAGTCTCTTATACTTCTTATGGGTAAGTCGCAGGCGGTGTGTATTCCTCAAATGACAGGAGGACTTGTGAGGTACTTTGTGGGTCTGGATTTTCCACCTTATCCCATGCTATACCTTTATGCATCTGAACCCAAACATTTTCATTTCCAAATAATCTTTTTGCATGAACCTTTAAATTCTCTATTTCCTGTTTGGAAATAATGTTTGGTGGGTTATCCCATTCTTTTTTACCTTGGGCAAAGTTTTCAATGGTTTTCCATGCCTCTTCACCACTTAATTCCCTAAGGTTCCCGTCTGCTGCGAAGTCAAGGTCCAATTGGGTATATTGGTCAACGTGGTGATAAAAGAATTCAAGCCTGGGACCATAATCGGAGGCTATGATGAGGTAACTCTTTAGATTATAGTTTTTAAACGAGTCACGACTTCGTAGATATGTTCATCTTGATGTTGTTGAAACACCAAGGTATATCTTTAGAATGGGAAGGTTGTGTTTCGTGGAGGGTTTTGAAAGGGTGCGGTTGGTGGTCTTTCAAGAAAGTAGAACTAAGCTAAACAATGATCAAAACCTAACTATTCCCCAGGCGGCGGCGCCAAAAACTTGATGTGCGGTTATCATATGACTTCTACACGAGAAGTTTTACAACTCTTGGCCAGTGCACTAATCGTTGTAGTGTAGTATGGGGCAAGACGCAGGGTTGTTTATTGTTAATCGAGAAATAGGTTGGGAAGGTTGATCATAGTTAAATACATAATTTTAGAGGTTGAAGGAATATAATTTTTGTATTTTTGTATTTTAAGGAAAGTCACGTAAATTATATAATTGGAGAGATTGATTGGTTTTAGCTATTAAACTAAATAATAATCGATACTAATGTTATACAATAAGATAATAGTGTGTCTATTTATCATGTAGTAATTCTAGATGCTTCTCCTAGTGTTGTTGCCTTGTCACAATTGTGATGATACTAGGTAATTATTTTCCTAAAGCACTGATACTGAAATTTACGAACCGTCGTTTACTTAGTGATGCCGCTAGAGCAACCGCACATGCTAAGGTGGTATATAAAAGACTGTTACAGTCCCCTAGGGAAGTTTACTAAGTGATGTGAAATCATTAAAGTGGTTCAACCATATTAGGGGTCAAGGTTAGATTTAGACTGATCCCTGATGGTATACCTTATACACAATCACGTTTCTAGACATATCATAGCGATGCAAAAAAAAGCTAGTTTTCTAAGACTAAAGTTGAACATCCATCACAAGAAGCATCACCACTAAGATCTACATTCTAGGTTTCATACAATCATAAATAAACACAATAATAGGTTTAGCCAAGCATGTTAAGAATAAAGCAAGAGAAATAAATCACACAACATATAGACATATTGAATGATTAAGTAAACCTTACTTGATTAAAACATGAATTGGAAGAGGTACAATAGGGTTTTTAGGCCCTAAAATCGTCTCCTACAGCTGCTAAACGAACTAGGGTTCGTACCCTCTTTTTATTCTAAAGTTACACCCCTAAAACCCTAAATTCGAGTTTGTATATATAAGAAAATCAATGCGACGGCATCGCGTTTTAATCCTAACGCCGTCATGAAAATGAATCTTCTAGATCTGCCTTTGAGTCGGTGCGGGCTGACACCGTCTTGAAATATGCGACGCCGTCACTTGATGAGTTGTGACAGCGTCGTGTATGGCTTGTGACGCCGTCTCCAGGCTTTGTGAGCACAAATCTTCAAGAGTTTTGGTGTTGGTTTGTAATCTCGTCCGTTTCGTCTTTAAATGTGCCCAAGTCATGTGTAATTCATCCAAATGTCTTCCAAATGAGAAATACCTGAAAAGGAACGATTAAGTACCTATTTTGGGCCTAAACACACGATTTTGGGGGTTAAACGACCCCGAAAAAGTGTATAAAATGACACCTCATCAATCCCATATACAAATTTCATGTAACCCAAGGCACCAAATAGGGTCGAAATATTGTATTCAGAAAGTGAACTATACATGATTCATGAATTATCCAAGCAATCTTTAATTATCAAGCCCACAATTCAACAGGGAGGAACCATTAAGATCCTTAAGAACCTTAGCCCTTGGGTAAAGGGTCATTTTCATCTTCTAATCGAGTTTTTAAAGGTAAAATAGAGGTGGTACTAGATGGAGCTTTTGTCCATATATGCACCAAAACCTTTCATATTGATTGTTTTATCTTTCGTTTGCCTTACACTTTTAAGGGAAATATGAATACGTAAAATACTGAGTTTAAGAATAATATAGCCCAATAATTATGATTATTAAAATAATGGTTCATAAACTTATTTGGTCGTTTTTAGTGTTTGGGTGAATGAAAAGTGCATGTAAATTAAGCTAGAATAGTTAACAACTTACTGATTGAAAATATAAGTCGACTTTAAGAGGGCATAACTTTCTCAAAAATCATCACCACGACTTGTTCTTTTGCCCTAGAGATAGATCTTTATGTTAGATTTCTAGCCACAGTAGCCACAAGTTCTAAAAATGTGTTTTGTTTTTTTTAATACGTGTTTGCAAGAAATAGTGTGTAAATCTATCTCGCTTTTTGGCAGATTTGTTTAGTTAACTTTAAAAAAATAGATATCTTGGTCATATTTTAATCTTTGTCCTTGATTCAAACTCATCAATAGGTTTTTTTAGGTATCATCTTTAAAACCCTGGTAGTATTGATTGACGCGTCTAATTTTTAGACCCCCACTTAGTCGTTTTAAAATGGAAGGTCAAACTGACCAATTTCCAGACTTATACTTGACTTGGTTTGAGTATAACTCACCTATGCATGCATGTTAAGGCTTGAAATTGGATTTGGGATTAGCTCTATATGTTGACTTCATGTATCCAGAAACCTAGAACTTGAACCTATCATTTAGACCTTTTGATCATTAAAATGAATAGACATGTCTGAGTACAACTTTTGTTATGGCTATTTGGATGAGTTAAAACACTTAATAAGTTCTCTAAAAATTTAAGGACATACCTAAGACCTATTATTTTGAGATGTGAAAAGGGTTAGACCAGAAATACTTGAAAACTTGGTTAAACAGTCACTCGAAATGACCTTATTTTCGGGACAGATTCATGATTTTATGTATGAATGGTAAAAGTGACAATTAGTAACTAGACTTGATAAATGACCTAACTATAAACATTCCTTTAGTCGGAGCATATCCTTTAGGGTCTAATAAGTGCTATTTAATTACATTAGGTTCATAATTAGAAAGGTTGCGTATTCGCGGGTTTCCTCGTTGTCTTTCGTTGAGCCATGGTATGTACTTCATTCTCTATCTGACTTAAGGTGAGTTTCAACAACCCCGTTTTACATACTTTTGGAGGTGAAATGCTTGATTTGTTACTTGACGTAATTCCTTGGTTGTCGTTTTACGGACTTGGCTACTTTAAAATCTTGACATTGCCTTGAGGCTAGGCATGGACCAACTGTTTGTGATTGGTACGTTTCTCTTAAACGGTCACTAGTATTTGTGTTATTTGATTCTGGTGCTGATAGGATTTTTGTCTCATTAGAATTTAGACCACTGCTTAGTCAAAAATCCAAAAGTTTGAACAAGATTTACTCTATTAGATATGCAAATGGTCAGCAATACGAGACTTGCAAAATATTGTTATGGTGTAATATAAGCCTAGCTAATAAGTTTTTTGATATTGACTTAATCCCTATTGAACTGGGGAGCTTTGACATAGTAGTAAGGATGGACTAGTTAAGCAATGTGTAACACTATGTAATTTCGCAGGTCAATATTTTACCATTTACGTGCATCAATTTAACTTTTAGAAGTTACGTGCAAATTTTATCAAAAATGAGATGGTGTCCGCGTATAACTGAGAAATATCACATGACGTGTTACGGCTTCCGATTTAACGTAGTCTCTTGACGACTATCGCGTTTCGGCCTATCTAGCATATATTTAATTTATTACATTATAATTTTAATAAATGTCACGCGTTTTAAAATGTATTCGGGTATCATAAATGTCGCTAGATGTTTTTTACACACCTATAAGTATCTTGGTCCTTAAATAAATATCTTGTGCAAAAGAATCAAGTTTCGGCAACTTTGGTCCCTTTTGCCCTTGTGACGTCCCCCCCTAGTCCAACACCATTCCACATTTTTAGCTCTTTTGTCTCCCTTTGGTACACCACTACTCCCTTTATTCTTTTTATGTCCATCCATTGATTTGAACCCAAATTCAAAATTTAGAATCCTAGGTTGGAAGAACCTAGTGTTTTCCACTCCCTATAAATCTACCCACCAATTTCTTTATATTGTCTCTACATACTACTACACACTTCAAAATTAAATTCTTTTTTTCTCTCCCTCTCTTGCTGTCGTCCGACGCACCAAACAAACACGACTTTGGTGTTAGTTTTTTTTTGTCAGATTTTGTTATTAGTTGGTTGATCGTGTTCATTCAATAGGTCATTTGGGTCATTCTTACATTAGTTCAGGTCATATTCGCATACATACGGGTTAATAATTCATCATTTTCTTTGCCATCCTTTCACAACTTGTAAGACTTATCATCTCTTTCGTTTGTATAAACTTTTAGAATATTCCTTCATTCACCATCTTCTTTTCTTCTCAAAAACAACATCATCCGTGTTTGTAACTACTTATTATGAATAAAACATACATATAAACAAGGTTGTACAATTTATTTTGAAGTTCCAAACTTTTTTAATTTTTCTTGCGTTTTCTTTTACTTTTGGCTCTATGGTGAAATGTTAGGTAATAAAATTGATGTTTGGCGGCGGGAGCTGATGGGATTAGGCAAGTTTCGTGTGGATTGTTGGTTAGAGACACTAGTGATGGAGATCTATGGTTAGATGAGGAAATATTCGGGAAGTTGTGAATGGATTTTGGTTTGACTTTTTGGTTTTGTAATGCTTGCTGTCCTGATTTAATTCTCGGGATTAAGGATGTTTAAGACGTATTTAGGATAGCTAATACGTTAAGATATGTTAGTATTTGTTTTTACGCAACTTTTGACATAAAAACGCAAAAATTCGCCTTATAACAAAGAAGTTATGGCCGTTTTAAGTTTGACGTAACATCATATTTTTTAACAGCTGAAAAATGGTTTCGGGTACAGTCTGTTTGATTTTTAAAAGGTATTTGGGGACCAATTCGGGGTCCCAAATTCAGCTAATAGTGTAGTAAAGAGAAAACTTGTAGAGGACGATTTTTCCTTCAAATGTAGCGTTCGGTAGAACCGTGAATGTTTTAACGAAGCAGTTATGCCCTTTCGAAGTCGGACAAAATTTGAGATTTTATTTCACTAAAATAAAGCTAATTAAAACGTAAATTTGGGTTTTCGAGCGTTTTCGGGTCCGTTTAGAGTATAAAAACCTTAGCGAACGTATTAGTAACATGTATCTATTAATAGGCCGCGTTAGAAACTTACTTAATGCGTTATCTAGAAACCGTTAGGTTATTAAAAATAGAAACTTAATATTAGACGTAAGGTATATATCGACGATACGTAAGTGAAAATGGGACTTTCGAAGTCACTAGAGTTTGTAGGCAACATATAAATTTAACAACTATAATAGACAATCATTGATGATCGTGATTCTTAACTTACTAAAAATAGTAACTTTCGGTGTAAGTGTCAAAACTTGTTAGGAATGAAAAAGTGTTAATTATTACAATGAATTGGTCGAAATCCCTAAGTGGAAATGGGAGAAGATAACAATGGACTTAGTCACAAAGTTGCCTAGAAGCAGTAGGGGGTACGATGCGATTTGGGTCATAGTGGAAAGATTGTCCAAGTCGGCTCACTTATTACCCAATCATAAAGATTACAAAACATTGAAGCTGGCAAGGATTTATATCAACGAGATTGTAGCAAGACATGGTGTGCTGGTGTCAATCATTTTAGACCGTGATGGTTGATTCGCGTCACACTTATGGCAAGCTCTTCAGAAGGCGTTGGGTACAAAACTACATATGAGTACGGCTTACCACCCTGAGACCGATGGTCAGAGTGAGTGTACTATTCAAACGCTGGAAGATATGCTACGAGCTTGTGTTATGGATTTTGGTGGCAGTTGGGATACCCATCTCTCGTTGGTCGAGTTTTCTAATAATAACAGTTACCACACAAGTGTTAAGTGTGCACCATTCGAGGCTCTGTATGGACAGAAATGTAGATCCCCTGTGATATGGACTGAAGTTGGAGAAAGTCAGCTTATTGGACCAGAAATTATGCAAGAAACGACTGAAAAGATTGTTCAAATTAAGGAAAGATTGAAAATGGCAAGAAGTCGCCAGAAAAGCTATGCTGATAAGAGGCGTAAACCTCTTGAATTCCAAGTTGGAGATCGAGTGTTACTTAAGGTATCTCCATGGAAGGGAGTGGTACGATTTGGTAAGAAAAGAAAGCTAGCACCACGATATGTGAGACCATTTGAAATCGTAGAGCGTGTTGAACCGGTGGCTTATCGGCTGAAGTTACCCCAGGGGCTAAGCTGTGTCCACGACACGTTTCATGTGTCGAACCTCAAGAAATGCTTGGCTGAGCCAGATGTTCAGGTGCATTTGGATGAGATAGAGATTGATATATACATTTTGTTAAAGAACCTATTGAGATCGTGGAACGGGATGTGAAAAAGCTAAAGCAAAGAAGAATTCCATTAGTCAAAGTTCGTTGGAACTCTCGGCAAGGAGCTGAGTATACCTGGGAACATGAAGAGCAATTCCGGATGAAATATCCGCATCTTTTCTCCGAACCCGTACCTCCTTCTAGTGTTGCAACCTGAGCCTTGAGGACAAGGCTCTTCTAACCGGAGGAGACTGTAACATTTTGTATTTTCAGGTCATTTACGACGTCATATATTTCACTAATTATTTTTTTTCTTTCTCGTACGTGTTTTACTTTAATTTTATTAGTAAGTTAAATCGCGTAAGCTATAAATTAACAATCAACGTAAACGGACACCAAATGAATAAAAGTTTCGTCAAGCGAGCATTATATTTTTTTTTATTGGTTACGTAAATTGTTTACGTTTCGCGATAAATTACGTTTAAGCATACCCGGAACCAACAAAATTAATCTACGCTTCAACAAATACTTATGTTTATAACAAATGCTCAAAGTTTTATAAAACTTTACCTACATTCATCACTTGAGCCGAATTTACCATGAAATAAATAAACCAATACATACACTTTACAAAATTATACAATATGTTTAAAGTTACCAACTTATACTAGGCAAGTAATACTTTCATTTTGCAAATAAGATATTAGCTAGTCAATTCATTCCCTAAATTTCATGAGATGATTTCTATTTTAGGGAACCAAGTCATTAAAACCTAAAGACTTTCACAAGTCTTGACCAAAGACTCCTTAATTCTCTCATTGTGTTTCTTTGACTAGTCTTAGGACTATAAAAGGCTTGCACTAGTAAGTAAACTCACACACTTCTCATTTGCAAAGAAAAACTTCACCATATACTCCCTTTGTCTCTCTAAAACCCACGGCCAACATCAAACCACCACCAAATCCATACAAAATTTTATTTACAACACTTACTCATATTCCTACATCATATCTAAGACCTACCAAGAAAGATTTAAGGCTTGGTTAAGCCTTTACAAGAGTTAAGCAAAGAAAAAGGAAAATTAGGGTTTACTTGGAAATTAGGGTTTTCAAGATCTTGCAAGCTTGGGTTTACAATCTAAACAAGGGTTTGGATTGTGTTGGTTATCATATTACATCACCATAAGGTTATCTAAAACCCTTTATGTCTTTACAGTTATCATTTTATGTGTTTATATGTTCTATTTAGCAATATCACCATTTAGGATACTTTTAAACATGTAAAACATATTTCTACTTGTGATCATGGTTTTGAACATTTTTACATATGTTATGAGGTTGATAATATCATGAAATAATGGATATATAAGTATTGTAACATGTTGGTTAAGTGTAAACATGTATATGTATAAACTTGTAATTTAAAGTTACTTAAGAAAGTTTAAGGTTTTTAAGCCTTGTTAAGGACTTGATACTTTGGAACTCATGGACACAATATGGATCTTGGACTCTATTATATGTAAGACAAGTATATAATAAGTCTTGGAAAACTTGTGGTAAATTATTAAGTTAAAAGGTATATAAAACAAGTTATAAAAATGGATATGTATAAGTATTATAAAGGGGCTGTTTTGGTTCGACCTTGGTAACAGCCCTACCATGTTTTAAAAAGATAGTACGCCTCATGACGATTCCAAAATGATAAGAAACTCGAAAAACCGATTTATAACGAAAAAGATACGACGATTTCAAGTTTACGTTAAATATATACTTTTATAAAACTATTTTTATAAAAATTACTATTCACCACAGAAACTTATATTTTTAAAACATCATTAATATGATAAAACTTTTAAATACGAGAACGTACTCGAAAGAATCGCTAAAAACGGAGTTAAAACGAATAAGTTACGACATTTACGAGATTTACGATAACTAAATCTATAAAAATAAATATATAACTGTTATGAACAGTAAAAATCACTATTCATCAGAAAACTCAGATTTTGAAAATGTTATATTTTGATAACTCGTCTTAATACGAAGGCGTGGACGTAAGAAACGAAAGAAACGGACTTAAAACGAGAAAGTTACGCCAGTTTTACTAAAGTATACTTATAAACGTTTTTACTTTATAAATATGATTTCACTAAAACGATTAGATGGTGATGTAGCTATATAGAATTATATGTGGTATTAGTTAATCAAAGTACTATATTACTAGGGAGTTTCATAATGAGGCCTCTTCGGGGTGGCGTATCGACGAGTTGTTGGATTTACGATTTAAAGTGTCCTAGCTCCTCATACGTCACTACATGACCTCTTAATTATGATAGCCCGAACGATAGTATGATGAGCTATACGACCTATAAATAATCAAAGTGTTTAGTACTTATACGACCTATATTGGATTAGGTTGCATTCGATCGTAAGCGTGACGCATTTTCTATTGTGAATACTTGTTGATTACCATTCACTCGAGGTGAGTTCATAGCCCCCTTTTTACTACGTGATTGTTTTACAAAATCTACGGGGTGAATTACATTGCTTGTTTTACTATTGGACACAAGTGTTTTTCTAAGTGTTTTCAAAGTGTTTACAAAGTGTATGCTATCCAGATTACTGCCTGAATATTATTGCTAAGTTACCTTATTGCCGTGAAGTCCCTATTTATCATGAACCGTTAATTGCTATTGTAGTAAGCGCGAGTGTTGTGGATAGATCTATCGGGACTGACAATCCCCACCTTTCCTTGGGTCACTAGTTTGATCAAGGTGCATTTAACATTGAAAGGTGTTAGGTTGTTGGCAAGCATCCTATATTCTGATTGGGGCACAAATCTAGTTAAGGCTTCGGGGTCATGAGCTTAGTGCAATAATAAACGTTTTGGACTACTGAATGTGTTTCAGAGTCTACTATTACTTCGATCTTGTGGTCCACCCTTTTTATCGATAAACCTATGATTTCACTCAACCTTTGTGTTGACTTTTAGGTTAATTTCAGGTCCTAGGGTATGAAGATCGGAGGGGCGCCGTGGCGGATATCAATGAAGACGGATTCTGTGTTTATCTATATTAAATGCAACTTTTATTATCTTTAAAAACTTAAGTCACCTTTTGGTAGTATAAAGCTTTTGTTTAATTAAAAACGTATGTGGAAATGTTTATGACTTTTAAAACATATGGGACCTAATGTATGAACTCTGATATTTTGCTATGGCATCGAATGAAATCTTATCTTAAACGTCCATTTAAGGTCGTTTCCTATATCTTGATTGTTGTACTTTGACGTAGCACCCCATTGTTACCATTACGCTGTATACCAGAATTTGGGGTGTTACACTCTTGATAATGATAGTATGCAAATAGAATACGATAGCTTATGTGAAATTAGCTTAAAAATCATTAACAAGAATAAAATTTTGAAAACTAAAAGAGATCTTTTAGAAAAAGAAATTTTAAAATTGAACGAGAAAATTAAGAAACTTGAGAGAATTAAAGAAATTGAGATTGCGTGTAAGTCATGTGATATTTGGAAATCGTTGTTAATCACACATCAAGGTAATAGCCAAGTAAAGGATAATAAAATTGATCTTCTTGTTCAACAATATGAACAATTTAATATCCTTGAAGAAGAATCTATTGATAGCGGTTGTGCTAGATTTAACACTATTATTACTAGTCTTAAAGCTCTTGATGAAAGTTTCTCTAGCAAGAACAATGTTAGTAAGTTTCTTAAGGCTCTACATCCTAGATAGAGAGCAAAGGTCATGGCTATTGAATAATCGAAATATTTGTCATTACTGGGTCTAGACAAGCTTATTAGGAACCTAAAAGTACATGAAGTAGTCATAGAAAAGGATTCTGAAATTTATAGAGGTAAAAAGGAAAGAATTAAGTCCATTGCGTTAAAAGCTAAAAAAGAGTCTAGTGATAATCAAACTTCGACATCCAGAAGCGATGACGAAGAATATGATATGGCAGTAAGGAACTTTAAAAAGTTCTTTAGAAGAAAGGGTAAATTTGTTAGGCAACCAAGAGAAGAAAAGAAGCCACTCTGATAAAGGGATGAGAAGAAATGAAAGAGTGACTGAAAATATTTTAGATGCGGTGATCCAAATCATCTCATTGGCTATTGTCCAAAACTATCTCACAATAAAGATCAAAAGGCCTTCATTGGAGGATCTTGGAGCGATATCAAGAATGACGTCAAAGACAAAACTAACGATGATTCTTGTCTCATGGCTCAATCATCAAATGAGGTATGCTTGACACCATGCTTAGAACCGAATGAGTTGATCAAAGATAGTGGTTGCTCCAAACATATGACCGGTAACAAGAGTTTATTCTCTACCTGCAAAGCATACGACGAAGGTAATGTTGTTTTTGTAAGTAACTTAAAAGGAAAGATCACAGGAAAAGGTACGATCTCTAATGACTCTCTTACTAAATCTAATGTAGAACACGTAGATAACTTAGCATTTAACTTACTTAGTGTCGGTCAAATTTGTGACAATAAGTGTCAAGTCTTATTCAAGGAAGAAGGTACTTAAATAATTAAAGATGGTAAGATCATAGGAAATAGGATTAGAAAAAATGGTTTATACGTAATGAAATTAGGAAATAAGTCTCAAGACAATTTATGTCTCGCCAAGATAGTGGATAATTCTACCTTATGGCATAGAAGACTTGGTCATGTAAATATGCGTTTAATTCAATCGTTGTCATCTAAAGAATTAGTTAGAAACTTACCTAAGCTAAAATATTATAAACATTTTTGTGATGCTTGCAAAATTAGGAAGCAAGCTCATTCAATAAAGCTAAAATTATGGTTTCCACTAAAAGATGTTTAGAATTATTACATATGGACTTATTTGGTCCATCGACAATTAAAATCTATGAAGGTAATCTATACACCTTAGTTGTAGTAAATGATTATTCTAGGTATACATGGACTAGATTTCTAAAAACTAAAAATGAAGCTTTTGATAAATTTGAAATATTAAGTAGGAA
>BQNB010018327.1:28546-40500 GCA_026074375.1 Tanacetum coccineum
CTCTTATAAGATCTCATAACTCACAAGCTATGTCTTAAAATAGTTTAGCTTATTCTTAGCTAAACTGTTTAAGAGTTTACTTATTTCACTCAAAAATCACCCCTAAATATACCTCAGCATATTGTGGATGATAAGCCAGATTTGGAAGGGCTTGTGGGTTTTACTAGCTTGTTTTTAAACAAGCTAAAGCTTGTAGACAAAGCTCTAAAGAGCCTTTATGCCCTTGTTTAAGCAAAGGGCCTTGTAAGTTTTCATTTTTCATTTTTTTGCTTATTTTACTGTTTGCTTATATATGCTTATTCAATGCTTATTTCTGCTTAATCTTTGCTTAATCTATCTTATTATTGCTTATCTCATCTAGTTTAAAGCTTTTAACTATCTGTTTTTAGCTTTTATTTTGTAGTCCAAATAGCTTATTAAGTCTAGCTTATTAAAAGTGCATATCTGTCCAAAGTTTTTGCTTGTTTTACATTAATATGCTTAATGGTTCTGTCCTTAGAAGTTTGATAAAGTAGATTAATAAAGGATTCATTCTAGCTTTTCTTTGGTTCATTTTGGCTGAAATCAGCTTATTGAAGTTTTTTTTCCATCTTCCTCTAGTTTGTAGTGTTTCAAAATTAGTTTTGAGTCCTACATCTTAGGCTACAATCTGTCATTTAAACATAAAAAAAATCCAAAAATAAGTAGTAATCTCTCTTTTTCATTTCATTTTTCTAGCAATTTTCCTTATCTAAATTGCTGAATCCTAGCTTATTTGAGTTAATTGATTCTAGTTCTAAATTTGTTTTCATAATTTAGCTTAAACTTTCAGCTTATTAGTTTTAAAATGTTAGCTTAAAAGTTGGTCAAAGTCCTGCAAACTAGCCTTTTTAGTCAAACTATCTTAATACTTCTTAGTGCTTTTCAGCTTATTTCAATTGCTTATTTCTAGTTATAAGTTCTTGTTAGGTATAGGACTAGGTTTGTTTTGAGTTTTTTTTGGTTTTCATTAGTGCTTATTGAGTCCAAATGAGCCAAACAGTCTTAACTATAAGCCTAGCAGTCTTAACTAGTAGTTTTTGCCAACTATCACTTTTAAGTAGTTTTTCTAGCTTATTTCTTTATCAAGTTTGCTTAACTCCTGCTCATTTGTATTGTTAGCTTATAGTACTTAATTTGTTTTTAGTTGTCAGCTTATTCTTAATGCTTATTTGTTCATTATCCTAGCTTAAAATCTGTCAAAAAGTCCTTTAAACCTATTTCATAGTAATCTGTTTAGTACTTTTTAAAGCTTATTAGCTTATTTTTGTTTACTTATTTATAGTTATAATAGCTTATTAAGTCTAGATTTAGGTCTATTATTAGCCTTTTAGTTTCCTATAAGCTTATTTAGTCTAAAAAGCCAAAAACAATTTTAGCATAATGACAGTTAGCTTAATTCTTAAACTGTCATCTTTAAGTAGCTTATTTATAGCTTATTAATAAGTTTCAGTAAAAGTGTTTTTTTTAAAGTGCTTATTTTAGCATGGTTTAGCTTTTTCATAAAAAAAAATTTGCAAAATAAAAATGTTGGGAGTTGAGGGAAGTCTCAAGGGTTGAACCCGAGACCTCAACCAACACCTTAACACCACAACACACTACCAACTGCCCTGGGGTCTTTTTCGTTTATAGTTTGTT
Organism: Tanacetum coccineum; assembly: GCA_026074375.1. Classification (NCBI taxonomy): domain Eukaryota; kingdom Viridiplantae; phylum Streptophyta; class Magnoliopsida; order Asterales; family Asteraceae; genus Tanacetum; species Tanacetum coccineum. The sequence continues at coordinate 30,203 of BQNB010018327.1, forward strand.
TTATTAAATATTAATACTTAATTTCCAGTTTTAGCTTATTAGGTTTATTAGCTTATTAACTGCTTATTGCTTCAGCTAGCTTTCCAGCTTATATTTTTCATAGATTCTCCATAGGCTAAAGTATTTTCTGTAATTTTTCTAGATTTTTATAAATTAGTTTACTATTTTTAATATTTTATTTAGAGTAAATATGTTTTTAATTCATAAGAAATTAAATAAAAGACAAAAAAATATAATTCTTTTTTCTAAAATTATTTTTAATCATTTAGGACTGTTAAAAATTAAATTTGCATTTTTAGGGTTAAAATTTTAGAATTTAGGTTTTTAAGGCTCGGGTTTTGATTCCCGTTATCGTTTTAGTGTTTCAATCTTAATTGCTTTTGTTTTTTTGCTTGCATTTACTTGTTTTTACATTTCATTAGTAGAAATAGAATCCAAATCAAAATCTTGATTATTCAAACACGCGATCACGAACTTAACCTCGATTTTCAATTCACGCCTCGTCGGGATACGACTCGGGAAGGTTTTGAATTTTACTTTGGTTAAAAGTAATCTTCTTAAATCCTTTTGGAATACTTACTCCTCTTATTATTTGATTATTTTAGTTATTAGTTATATATATATATATATATATATATATATATATATATATATATATATATATAGAGAGAGAGAGAGAGTTAGGATCAAATAAAAAGTTTTCTTAAAATAAGAAGGATAAGAAGTAACTATATATATATATATATATATATATACACACACACACACACACACACACACACACACACACATATATATATATATATAAAGGGGAAATATTAGCTACAATTAATTATAGCCAACTAGCTAAAATTTTGTGCGCTATAAGTCGTGGGCCCCTGAGTCATTTTGTGGGTCACTGAGTCCTTCCCGTGTGTCCCTAAATGACTTCTTATGTATTTTTAGTGCATCACTTGGCTACAATAATTGCAGTCATGTTATATCCCCATATATAAATCATGCATATTTCATATATTAAGCCAAAAAATTATTTACTAACAAATATATAACATGTAAAAATAAAAATACGTCGCAAATATATATAATTAACTGGCTTTATTTGTAAAAAAACACTAAAAAAGAATCAAAACCTGGTCGGGACTCGAGAACCGGGTTGACCTGGGTTAGTTCAAACTCGACGAGTCTAACCGGGTTTTGAAAATATAAAGCCCGGCTTTGGTTCGACCCGTTTTTATATATAATTTTATTCAATTGTTTGTTTGTGTTTTTATATATAATTTTATTTATTTTTCAACATTTAAGGCGTAAACCTTTTATATATAGCATGGATGGATTATAATAACACGATGTAAAGAACATAACAAATGCACCATTTCTTGATGCACTGAGATAGGGCTAAGCAGTGAGTCAAAAATTGACTAAAACCGAATCAAAAACCTATTTTGAAAAAAAGCTTAAACCGAGAAACGAAACGAAGCAAATTCAAAACCGAAACCGAACCTGTTCGGGTTAGACTTTTAGGTGTGTCTTTCTCGAATTTGGCTCGAACCGAGCCAAATCAAAACCGCAACTAAAAATGATAAAAATATAAAATTGAAAACCGAACCAATTAAAGTTGGCTCGGTTGAACTGGTGCGGCTCGTTTTTTCGGTTCCGTTCGGTTTTGGATCGATTTTCTTTACACTCACTGTGAGGGGAATAAAATTCTAAAAGATTCGGTAAAAAACATATAATAAGGTCGAAAAGAATGACGTCAGCCTTATCTTCATATAAAAACATTTTCTTATCTCAAACTCTCAAATTCTCTCACTTAACTCACACCTACTCCTTCTATCTATCTTTCCTCTCATTTCATATCTCTTCATTCAGGTAATTTAACCTAATTCTTCATTTCAATTGCTTATTTATTTACACATATGAGTTTGTAAAATGTGTTTTTCTCAAAAGGTTTAAATCGGCGAGGAAACCCTGACCCCGTGCACCCTTTTGGGTGCCGACTGACCCTTCCCCAATGACCAAGCCTCAGGCAATGAGCACCGAGTGACCTAATTAGCCAGGAGTTGTGATTGAACCCGGGACCTATTTCTCAAAAGCCCTCCTTGTCCGGTCAACTGGACGTTTGCGGTGGGGGAGTGATACCATTAGAGCAAAGCTCCTTTGGTAATTGTGTTTTTGGTATCAACATGATTAAGGTAGTAAGTATGTTTCACATTTGAGGTTCCTACTTCCTAGGTCTCCAATTATTTACTGTAATTGTGTTTGTTTCGGCTTATATAGCCGGCTTATGGCTTATTTGGTTTTGGGCTTATGTTTCATAACCTCACCTTATTTTGAACCTTTTCGGCTTATATAAGTTTAAAATCACTTAATAAAGCTTCAAAATAAGCCACAAATAGTGAGCTTATGGAACATGAGCCTAAAACCAAATACGCCATAAGCCGGCTATACAAGCCGAAACAAATAGTGGAGGCTTATGGCTTATGAAACATAAGCCCAAAACCATAAGCCTCTTTTATAAGCTTAAACAAACACCCCCACTTATAATCGAAATGATGACATTAAGTTACTTAAATGTATGCATCAAATACTATAACACTAAATTTATTATTGGGTTCATTCTAATAACCTTAATGAGCTTGTTATAATTATTTATATTCTGTGGGTGTTAGATGTAATATGGTACTAAATATAATAACAAATGGTGTAAGTTTGGTGTTTTAGTGCATACATTTGGATGGTCTAACAACATTTATTAATAGTATCCGGTAATATCTTTATTTATTTAGGGTATAAAAAACGTATCAGTATTTGAAGTTAATGTACATGTTTGCCGTGTTTGCAGCTAATCGAGGATTGTTAGAAGATGGCGTCTATCACACCCTTATCTTTCGCGTCCAGCACTAACACAAATTCATTGGAAACATTGTCTTCATTTTCTTCAATATCTTCTAGTCCCCTCGGACACAGAAGGCAAAATGTTGTTTTACAAAAAAGGACTTCTCTTAAGGTTAAGTCAATGGCCAAAGAGATTTACTTGAACAAGGATGGTTCCGCTATTAAAAAGCTTCAGGTAGTATTTTAAATCATAGTTTTCATTATTGTGAATTTGTGATGTCATGTGGGCTAATATGTTGGTGTGTTTGTATTTAGGCGGGTGTTAACAAGCTTGCAGATCTAGTCAGAGTTACTTTGGGCCCAAAAGGGCGTAATGTGGTTTTAGAGAGCAAGTATGGTTCACCTAAAATCGTGAACGATGGTGTGTACCTTGACGTGTTTTTTCTTAAGCTGACATGAATTAATTGACTATATGAGTGGACTTACATCATTGTCTATTTAGGTTGAATTGGAAGACCCTGTTGAGAACATTGGTGCCAAGCTGGTAAGACAAGCGGCTTCAAAGACTAATGATTTGGCTGGTGATGGAACCACTACATCAGTTGTTCTAGCACAAGGCTTAATTACCGAGGGTGTTAAGGTATGTGGTGGATATTTGATATTTCAAATAAATGTATCATAAGAAGTTTGAATTTTTAAACTCATCGTGAACTCGTTTTTTTAGGTGGTGGCAGCTGGTGCTAACCCGATTCAAATTACAAGAGGTATTGAAAAGACCACTAAAGCCCTCGTTGAAGAGCTGAAGAAGATGTCAAAAGAAGTGAGTTCGCCTTCTCTTGATTATCTTAACCAATAATATGGTTAATACCTAGCTTCAGTACTTTCATGGGGTTAATTGCCTGTATTATACTTGCCACTTTTTGTGATTGTATGTAGACAACTATTTTTTTTGCCATTGTGTCGCTTAACTTTTGAATTCGTGCTATTGTGTGTATTCTGCGACTATTCTGCATGTAAAATGACCATTTTACCCTTCAAATTTTGAAAAAAGTGAGGGTAAAATGGTCACAAAATAGACACAATAGCACGAATTTAAAAGTTGAACGACCCAATGGCAAAAAAATAGTTGTCTACATACAATGACAAAAAGTGGCAAGTATGGTACATTTTTTACGATTTCGTTTGTTTTTTTACGATTTCGTCCGTTTTTTTACAAACAAAAACGTAAAATTACAGACGAAAACGTAAAAACCGGACGAAAACGTAAAAACGGACGAAATCGTAAAAAAACAGACAAAATCGTAAAAAACGGACGAAAATGTTAAAAAAAGGATGAAATCGTAAAAACGGACGAAATCGTAAAAACGGACAAAATCGTAAAAAACAGACAAAATCGTAAAAAAACGGACGAAAACGTTAAAAAAGGACGAAATCGTAAAAAAACTGACGAAACGTAAAAAAGGACGAAATCGTAAAAAAAAGACGAAATCGTAAAAAAACAGACGAAAACGTAAAAATATGGATGAAAACGTAAAAGACGAACGAAAACGGGAAAAACGGACGAAAACGTTAAAAAACCATTAAATAAATAAGATTCACCCAGTAGCCCATTTATCCCATTAGTGCCCGTTTTGACCTGTACCCGTTTTGCCTGATGCCCGCCCCCCCCCCCCCCCCCCCGAATATGTCTTTATAATATTACAAAAATAAATAGAGAATTGAGATTAGAAACAACAACACTTGAACATGTGTTCTAGTTTTGTAAAATGGAAAACACAAACACATGTTTCTTTAACTAAACGCGTTTTCCAAATTTTCAATTGTTTTGTGGAGATGGAAACCCCCTCCTTTTTCCTACAAAACAGACAGAAAATGATGGAAAATGTTTTTCAACTAAACGCAACCTAAATGTTTTCCATATCGTATGTGGAATTGCAGGTTGAAGACAGCGAGCTCGCAGATGTGGCTGCAGTAATTGCAGGAAACAACCAAGAAGTCGGAACTATGATTGCCGAAGCAATGAGCAAAGTAGGAAGGAAAGGTGTCGTGACTCTTGAAGAGGACAAAAGTGCCGACAACTATTTGTATGTTGTTGAAGGCATGCAATTTGATCGGGGTTACCTTTCTCCATACTTCGTTACTGACAGTGAGAAAATGACCGTCGAGTTTGAAAACTGCAAGGTACTAATATTATGTTGTTGTTTAATTTTGTTCCGAACTTTAGATACTGATTTTATGCCTTGTAGGTGTAGTTGCTTTTGGTTGACAAGAAGATAACAAATGCAAGAGATTTAGTAAACTCCGAGGCTCATTTTAGATTGCTGCACTCAAAGCACCTGGATTTGGTGATCGCAAGAGTCAATATCTTGATGATATTGCTACTCTTACCGGAGGCAAGTGTTTATTTTTTTAATAGGTTGTTTGGACCCATTACTTGTGGATGGGTCATTTTATGTCATCTTTAACTGGTCAGATAAAATAAATAGCTGAATAGGAATGGATTGAAATTCGGTCAAAGTGTCCTTTAAATCATAAAATTAAGATTGTTACTGAAATAAAATAACTTTATAATAACAAATTGGACAAAAAGTGTGTTTGGTTTCTACTTATGTTTCACCTCTACTAGTTATATAGCTAATAAATTTATAATAAAATTATGTCATGTTCTATGTTTATAATGTCTCCTTGCATATTGATTCAGGAACTGTAATAAGAGAGGAGGTAGGGTTAACACTCGAGAATGATGGGAGTGAGGTCTTAGGACTTGCTGCAAAGGTGGTTCTCACCAAGGATACCACAACTATTGTTGGTGATGGCACCACCCAGGAGTTGATTAACAAACGTGTCGCTCAAATTAGAAACCTTATTGAGGTGCGCTTCTATATACTCTCTAACTATTTTTTGTATCCACTTCTAATAGGTTTTTTGTTCTCCAACTAATCGTGACAACAACATTAACTGTATCCTGCAGGCAGCAGAACCGGACTATGAGAAAGAGAAGCTAAATGAAAGAATTGCCAAATTGTCTGGTGGGGTCGCTGTTATCCATGTGCGTTTTAGTTTTCCAAGATTTGATTTTAGCTCACTGTGGATATATTCGTTTGTCTCAAATTTAAAGTGTTGTGCAGGTTGGGGCACAAACAGAAACCGAACTCAAGGAAAAGAAACTGAGAGTAGAAGATGCTCTCAAAACAAACTATTCTTACATTTGAGAACCATTTTTGGCTTCTTTTTTTAACTTTATCTTTATATTCAGTGCTAAATATAAATATATTTTTGACCGTCTTATAGGCTCAAGTCCAAATTTTTTATGGCTATGTCAATCCCTTCACAAGATGAACCATTGACCAATCGGCTGGTGGTAAGCTTCGTGACCATAACGCCGAAGAATCCTAGGCATTATTAGAGGACATCGCCCTCTATGACAATGAAAGTTGGAACGACCCAAGGGATTTCGCTAAGCCGGTCAAGGCAATCGCATTGCCTCAAGATGTCCCGAGTACATCCGATCGCCATCTAATTGAGCTCGAAAATCAAGTCCAGCGCTTGATGGAAGCTCATATTGCTTCGACACAACCTACCCAAGTAAACAAAATCACTAGCTCATGGGAAATCTGCAGTGGTCCCCACGACACTCAGTATTGTATGGAAAACCCCGAACAAGCCTTTGTCGAATACGCATCCTCGCGTACCGATGAAGCGGGAGGTAAGTGGTATACTTTCAAGACCGAGCAAAATAATCTTGGTGACACCTACAATCTGTCATGAAAAAGTCACCCAAACCTTAGGTGGAGATAACACCAAAATTCCCAAAATAACTTTTCAAACCCACCTAACCGGTTCTAATCTAACGGTTCGATACCTTTCTTTCAACAACAATCCTCAAAGCATTAACAGTCAATCAAACATTGAAGGATTGGTGTCCAACTTCATGGCATCTTAAGACGCTAGACTATCCAAGTTTGAAGCGAATTTCAAACAACAGAAAAGCGAGATGACCAACAAAATCGACACTATGTTAAAAGCCATCACCGATCGAATAGCAGGCACATTGCCTAGCGATACGGTTAAGAACCCGAAACTGGAGACTCAACTAGTTTCGCTGCTCGTTCTTACCTGACAATCGATCCCCAATGCTCATCTTACCCTTCCAACTCAATCAATGCTATCAAGGCACATTTCAAGGAGGCAACCATTTCCTAAACCAGCCTTCGGTAAACCGAGATTGAAACCAAACCACCACAACCAGAAGAGCCCGAACAAATCCTTGAAGATGAATTCCAAGATTTTCATCTTAACCTACCGGTTCTTGAAGTCCTAGCTCACGCTCTAATCTATAACGCCATATTAGATAAATACGTAGAGAGCTTAGAACTAGGCAAAAAAGGATCAGCATTTGTCCAAGGAGAAATACTTGCAAAAATGGAAGACCCCGAACTATTCACTCTACCTTGTAGATTAAGGGACTCAAAACCTTTTGACACCTTGGCCGATCTAGAAGCATGCGTAAATATAATCCCACTTTACCTCTTCAAAAAGCTTAACATCGGACTATTAGAAGAGACTGACCATATCTTTGGATTGGCTGATGGAACCAAATCCTACCCCATTGGGATTGTGAAAGACGTAGAAGTCCACATAGGAAAACTAAAACTATTAAATGACTTCTACGTAATTGATATGAAAAAGGACCCCGAGACCCCTTTGCTGGTAGGAAGAGGATTCCTAGCTACCGCCAACGCAGTTATAGATTGTAGGATGGCCAAAATAGCGGTAGGAGAATGAATCACTAGGTCAGTATTTGGTGTAAAAGGAATAGACTTAGGTGAGGAGGAACCACCTTATTGGACCATACTTGGAAAAAGGGAATCCTACAAACCACGACCTAGCTCAGACGGAGTAGGCGTACAAACCCCTTATTATGCTAGGAAGGACTTTTTAGACTGCCATTTACCTGAAGAATGGGAAATGTCTAGAGATGTCGAGCTTAATCCTTTTAAGGATACCTTAGTGTTTAGGAGAATGGTGGAATTTCTATGAGCCATACCTATTAACCTTAAGTGTAACATGTGGGAATCAGAGGACCTAATTAAAAAACCAATTAACTGGGATAAACCACCCAAAAACGGAGATGGAGCATGGCATGCCAAGATTAGACTAATTAACCCAGAGGAATTTACCAAAACCCTTCAATCAATTCCCAATACTAGGAAGCTCTCAGAAAGAGAAAGTCCAAGAGAGATCATCGATTTGGACCACTTCTACAACACTTGACGTGTGACTTCGAGTCTAGCTACAAGACTCGTTAATAAAGAAAAGCGCTTCTTGGGAGGCAACCCAAATTACTTTTCCCGTAAATTAGGAGTGTCATGTGTGTTCTAACTCTTTACCATTTGTTTTATTATGTTTGAACAATCTTGTAATCATGCTTTGTTTGTCTTTAACCTCGTCTTAATTTCAATCAAAGGTATTTTGCAAACAATAAGTGTAGGGGAATTTATCCGGCTTTTGAGCCAAATTCAAACATGTTAAATGAATTGTTTAGATTAATTCACGTCATATGATTGAATTGTTAAATCTCAAGTTTTATGCAGCTAATTGTACAGGAATTAACTTATGGAATCAAGTGCAGGAAATTTTTCATCAAAAACAAAAATTTTGTTTTTACAGACTGTGGAGACGGCGTCACGATTTACACGTGATACCGTAACCATGACACCTGTGACGGGGTCACATAAACCCTGACGGCGTCAAACGCCCAGGTTCAAAAAACTTAAAGTTTTTAATTATTTTTAAAAATAAAACTTGCATAACATTTAATATATATATTCTTTTGTTATAAACCTGTAAAACCTAATGAGTTTAACAATTCTCTCATCCTATCTTTACTGCTTTATCGAGTCGAACCCTAAATTCATATTATATATTTGTCTATCGCACATTTTATGCTTGGTATAGTTGTCTTTGTCTTTGATTAAAGGTTATATTTGATGAGAAGAAGCTTGGAAGTTCTTAGGAAGTTTCATTGGATAAATCTTGGAGGACGATTTAACCAGTTATCGTATGTTTCTTCTCCATTATTGAGCAAACTAGAGGAGTACTAGTTTCTTTTCCTTGTTTTCTTTTCCCTTTATTCGTTTTAACGGGTACTTTTATAGAACATTGGGGACAATGTTCAACTTAAGTGTAGGGGGAAATAAGCCTTAGAAACTATTTTTTCATTTGTCATTTGCTTTGTCCTTAAAAATGATGGGTAATATATCCAAACATAACATAAAAGGTGATTTTTACCCAAATTTTAAAAAATTTATGACACATACCGACGAAAACCGAGTATATAGCGTCTCATGGATAGGAATTTATATGACTAGCATAATAACCCTCAGAATTCCACCCCAAAAATGTGAGGTTCACCCTTAGATCTTTAGGAATTTTAGCACCCATCGTTGGTAACCCAAGATGATTTTATCTTTACCTGGTTCGAGTTAAGGTTGATCTGCAGGCGTGCATGTCTATTCCATCGTTACGGCCATGTATGCATTACCTTGTCGCCTTTTTTGGAATGTCCGGTGTTAGTAAAATTCATATTAGTATACCGGTAGCATATTAAATTCTAGAACTTGTTATTGTGATGCATTCCGAGACTGCATAATAAGTATTAAGATTTGCTTGATAAGATTCATTGGGATTAACCCATGTTCTAAACCTGCAATTGTTATGATGGTCACATCGATCATATAACTATCCCACACCCTTGCCATGCACTCATCATTAGTGAAGGATACCCCTAGTACAACCCTCTAAGCCTATCCTTTTTCACGGTTCTCGTAATTTTCTGGTGGATTTCGGGTCATTAATGAAGAGCATTGTCACCCTTAAACCAATCGTTACACCCAAAAAGCCTTAGCCTGCCTTATATGTACTCTCTTTTAGTATATTATTGTGTTTTAACCCAAGTTAATTACTGAGTACACGGTTGCTAAGTCCTTATCCTTGTAAATACTGTTTTGGGATGATTAGGATTCATGGTAGTATTTATTTCGCGGAAGAATAGGGAAGAAAAGTTAAGTCAATACCCCCATATGTTTGTCAAATGATCTCCATGTTATTTTGATCCACCTCAATTTGGGTCATTAGATAGATTATAAATATCGAGCATGTAAAAGCTCAAGTGTAGTGGTACGTATTATAAACCCCATGTGATGTATTATGTTATTTAAAAAATGAGAAAAAAAAGAGATTGATGTAGAGTTGTGTAGAGTTTGTAGATTTTCGTCCGAGTCTTGGCTTAACAACCAAACCAAAGTGTATTCATGTAAATAATTAGCTAACCCTTCCACTCCAATTTCACCCAAAGCCACCCAAATGTATCCCATCCGTTTCTGTTTCCCTTATATGTTATCTTACACCTACACCCTACAACCCTTTAAAAGACCTCTTAGATAGTAATGAATAATGCTTGC
>BQNB010018327.1:45182-68468 GCA_026074375.1 Tanacetum coccineum
TCAGAGCAGATTCCCCAACAGAATGATCCAGAGGTAGACGAAGAGCATATCAGAAAGCAGATGTAGACAGCAGATTCAGACTGACCGAGCCAGCCAGACAATATCCGATGCAGAACGTGGCAAAACCAGTCGAAACCAGACGGATGTAGAACCGGATGTAGCCAACATAACTGGGTAACCGAAACCATTCAATACCAATATCAATACCAATACTAATCCAACCCGGTGCAAATACTAAATACCAATCAATACCGGTACAAACTCACATGCCATCCAAATAAAGCATACTAAGAACTAAGGGTCCGTTTGGTTGCCCACTTTAGGCTAGGTTTTAATTTGATGTGACACTTAGGCTAGGCGGCTATTATTGGTCAATTGGATCTTTAATAAATATTGGATGTACACTGATCTCATCTTATATAATATAAAGACATTAAATAGAAACTAAACGGGCCTAGACTACTAACAATAAGATCTTAAACTTTTGTAAGATTCTACGTAGCATCAGAATGTTTCTTTGTAGCATGGTAAGATCGTAAAATGCCAAGATATTAACGACAATATCCATATTTCGGGCAATATTCTATTGTCAACTGGAAATTTCAGAATTGTGGAAATATTCTATTGTCAACTAATGAAACAACCATTTGAATCATTCTTGGTAGGGTTCACACACCCCACATCAAAAGACTTAAATACCTTGACATAATTGGAAATTTTCTTCACAAATCACAGATTCACAGTTGTAACTTTAAAATTCTTGAAATACTCGTATTTACAAATAAGAAGGATCGAAGCAAAGAACAGATACAGGTATTATCCTCTAACTGATTCATGTATTCGTTGACATGCACGTCGGTTAATATTATGTTTCTTGTATACATCCCCTAGATTTTAGAGTTATTTTGATCAATATGATTATATATCGTGTTTTTATTACGAATTCTGATTACCTATTCTATTGATCACAATATACATCATATATAATTGTCACACTGTGACTCTTTTCAAAAAGTAGGATCGTTAATGATGTATTTTATTTTAAAGAAGTGGTGAAAGTAAATGATATCTTTAGATAGGGATGGTCAATTATGAAATTTAATTTAATTATTACTAGTAGTATGTATTCTACTCTGATATTGATTCACGCCTACACTTCAGCTAATTTGATTAGATTACTAACTGAGTTCAGTTTTGCGATTGTTGACACCATCATTACTTTCCTTTTTATATAACAAAAGATGTATATATGGAATTAGGTCTGTTATTCAGTTATTGGGCTGGAGTTGAATCGGATCACAACCTGATTTTAGGGGTGTTGATCGGTTAAAAAAAATTAGGGTCAAATCAAAAACAGTTGACCTAAATAACTTGAATTACATTATTTATTTAAAAAAATATATATATACATAGGTATTTATAAAAAATTAATAATTTTAAACATAAAAAATGTTTTTATATTAGAATAAAACTTTAATGATCTTTATATATATATAAATATATAAAAAAGTACATATATTTATATAATTTTGGTTTTCGGTTCAGATTGTCAAACTCATATCTAACCCGAAAACTGAATTTGTAGTTTGGTTTGATTCGGTTATTTTCGGTTCGGTTCGATTTCGGTTTTTGATTTATTTGATTTTTTCAGTTTTTCTACTCACCCCTACCCGATTTAACGAATTAACGCTCGAACTTAATGGATCATGATTGGACTCATGATCTAACTCGATGAATCGTGATATGACTCACGATCCAGCTAACTTGAGTAGATTTAGGGGTGTTCATCGTACGGGTAATGCCCGAATAAATTGAAAATCAAAACCGAACCGAATCGAAAACCGAATTCACATAAAATTATATATATATATATTTTATATATTTATATAACTCTTCTTATATCTTAATATATAAGACTTTTTTTTTCTTATTTTGTGCCGAACAAATTTTTATTTTTTTTATTTTGTGCAATAGTTTCTTTTTTTATATGGGCTTATGTGTTTGGTCTCATGTGGCGGATATTTTTTTATCTGAATAAATAAGTACTTTTGTAATTTTGTTTCCTATTTTGTGCTGAGCAAATTTTTTTTTAAAAGTTGCGTAGTTAAGAAAAAGAAAACCCCCCAAAAAAAAGTGTCAAATGGGCCGGCCCAAAGTGAGAGCCCGATGAGTCGGTTACTGTAGCACTATTTCAAAACGACATAGTTTTAACTGAAATATAGTATATGTATATAACAAGCAAAAGAACCCGTGCGTTGCGGCGGGGCTAATTTTTTCCCGAATAATTTTTTTTACGTTTCGGGGGTTTTTTTTTGGGCGATGCGTTATGGCGGGGCTAATTTTTAATATTTTCTTTTTTTGTATGATTCGGGGAAAAAAAATTTGCGTTGGGACGGGCTAATTTTTTCCTGAATATTTTCTTTTTTTGGGACGGTTTTGTAATTTTTTTACGGGAATTTTTGTGTAAGAAAATCATAAATAGTTAAAAGGTGAGGGTCCGTTTTGTATTTTTTTTACTTTGGGCCAGATTTTAGGCTATTTTTGGGTGTTTTTTTTCCTAATTTTTTCCCGGATATTTTCTTTTTTTTGTACGATTCGGGAAAAAAAAATTGCGTTGGGACGGGTTAATTTTTTCACGAATATTTTCTTTTTTTGGGACGGTTCGATATCTTTTTTTTGCCGATGAATGTAAAAAAGTTGTGATCAATAAAAACTTGACGTGTTTTTTTTTGTTAATTTTTTTACGAGATTTTTTGTGTAAGAAAATCGTAAATAGTTAAAAGTTGAGGAACCGTTTTGTATATATATTTTTTACTTTGGGCTAGATTGCAGGCTAATTTTGGGCTAGTTTTTTTTACTTTGGGCCACATTTTATGCGAATTTTAGGCTAGTTTGTCGACAAATGTGTATATTTTTAGTAATAATTTTTTTTATATGGCTTATGTGTTGGGCCTCATGTTTAAAGTGTTGTTTTTTTTTGCTATATAGGGGTTTTTTTTAATATAATGGGTTTTACGTTTGTGACCATATCGATTATTTTAAAGTTATTAGGTATTGAAGATGTTTCCACGGATATTTTTTTATCTGAATAAATCAGAACTTTTATAATATTTTTTTTTCCTCCTACATTGTGCATACAAATTAAAAAAAAACAAAAACAAAATAATTAAAAAAAAAAAAACCAAAATCGGGCTGACCCAAAAATGAGAGCCCGTTACCAAGTTATTTTTTTCCTTTTAAAATTTGAATCACTGAATTTGTAAAAAATATATATTTGGATAATTTTATTTTCAGAATTAATACGAGTGATCATTAAACATAATTTTTTTTAGAACAACAAGTTTATAGTTAGTAATTCGAGCTCATAGTGACATCAAATTAAGTATGATTTTTTTAAGAACGACAAGTTAGTATTTAGTAATTCAGCTCACAGTGACATTCAATTAGGCAGTATGCAAGACTCAAATATTCGCCTTAGAGGATATATCCCATTCAATTTTTTCCGCCTAAGCAGACCTCCACAAAAAAGCTCGAAACCAAAACCTCATGCATGTGGTAACACTTTCTGACCAACTCTGCTAGACTGATGTTGGCGATCATTAAACATATTTAGTGACAAACTAAATACTAACAACTTTAATTAATCAGCTAAGGGTAAAACTGTCATTCTGTCAAAAAGTAAAAAAGCGAAAGCAGAAATAAATGCATTTTTCTTAAACTGTGTGTTTTTTATCGAAATATAATAATTTTGGGACGGAGAGAGTACATCTTTTATGATGTCATCTATTGTTTAAAACTTTTTCCAATAAAAGAGTATAACTTTGCAAAATACGTTTAGTTAAAAGGAAATTTCTATTTTTACCCCAAAATCAAAGTGCGTTTGTGATAAATGCTCATCATTTTCTGTTTTCCTCAAATGCCCCAGAGCGACCAGAACTAGCAGAGCGACCATGTAAAATAATATAAATTGTACAAGTAAGTACACTTTGTGTAAGTGTACTTTTATAGTTATATTTTTTAATACGTTGGAGCGACTCCGTATGAATACCCAGAGCGACTCAAAGTTGACCTTTATTTTTATTTAAAGTTTAAAAAAAATATATGGAGCGACCCGCGTACATTAATTACTTGGAGCGACCGCTAGGTGTGAAATAATAAAAAAATATTATTATTACTATTATCGCTGGCACACCATCATTCTCACACTTATCATTTCTCGATCATATTGATTTGTTATTTTCGATTTTCAAAATATCAATTGACTATCTTTTTCATACAAATTTCAATTGGGATGATTTGTAAATATCAAATTGTTGATCTGGTTTAATCAATTTGGATGATTTGTTCTTTGATTGATTGGGTATGAACGGTTATTTGATTGAGTTGGTATAAACGGGTTACAGATTGAGTGGGTATGAACGGTTTACAGATTGTGTGGTTTTATTCCGATCCAAAACCCTACCTCCATTAATTCCGATTAAAATCAACAGATCTAGCCAACGGTAACAAACCTTTATATATGTCGATCTCAATGGTATGTTATTCTTGTAATTAATTATTTTAATTGATTTTTTGTTTGATTATTTGTAATTAATTACTTTAGTTTGTTTTGATTAGTTGTTATTATGGATTTGTTTTGATTAGTAAATCAACAAATTAGTAAATCAACCTTTATGAAAAATTGTAAAAATATTTTTTATTAATTATCATTAGGTTAGTGGTTAATTATGTTGTTACCGTATTTTAGGAAAGCGTGAAGAACTAGGATTAGGGTAGACGAGGGTGCATAGGTGTCGTTTTTCTTTCCCTGTTTTTCTTTTTAGCATAAGCCTTTCTTGCCTTCTAGGAGTTTCTTGCCTATAGGTTTTCTTGTTTTTCATGCTCTTCGGCTTTTTGTTCCTTTGCTTAGCTTCTTTTCCTTTTCTGTATCTCTCTCCCCCCTCGTAGGTGCTTTAGCTGTTGTGCGTCTTATGCATGTTTGTGTTTGTAGGTGCTCGTTTGTGCGTCTTTGTGCTTTTATGTGATTTGTGTGTTCTTATCTGCTTTTCTAGCTTTTTATGCTTTGTGTTCTGTGTTATGCTCGTCAGTTGCGCTGCTTATTTGTGCCTTAGTGCTTTTCTCCTATGCGTTTTTGATGTGCTTGTTTTTACCGTATGTGCATGTTTTGCTTTTCTGCTTGCTTCTCTGCTACTCTGTTATATGCGCCCAAGTTTGTTTCTCGGATTATTGTGGTATGTTGTGAGGCGCTGTCTACATCCCACCTCCCCATACCTCGTTTCTGCGGGATTGGGTAATGTTGTTGTTGTTGTTTGTTTTAGGTGTTTCTGTATCTCCCTAAGGATAAGATTTTTCCCTGTTTCATAGTGCAGCAAATGCCGTTTATACGGTTACTTGGCAGAGCGATAATTTGGCAACAAATGTTTTTGTAAACAATACCATGGCGGGCCATTTTTAAGTTTTTGTTGTAATGCAAACCATGGTGATAACCCACTCAATATTTAGTTCGCACATATTTGTTGTTTCTATTGCGGGGGCGGGATTTGCTGAAATTGTATTAATGGCATCTTCCATTAAGAGGTTTTTCGTGGGGATGTGATGATTATTTTATCCGATATAATAATTCAAAGGAGTAATTAATTTTTTAAAAGTCAAAACAACACTTTTAAAAGGAGTAATATTTTTTCCAAATTATTAGTCCTCAAGGTCTACACTAGAAAGAACTGCAATTTCTTATTTTAATAAGATTTTATTCCCAAATAAACTGAATTTGGCAAAAAGAATAAGTGATTGCATAGGTCACCTTGTAGAATTTTTTTCCTATTTATGCCAATCTCTTATATGTCTTTTAATAAGTTAGACATAAATGGCCATAAATGGCATACCTGATAATTGTACTGGTAAGCCAGTTTTAAATTTGTTTGTTAATTTCTCATTTGGCAAATAGAATAAGGTATTGCATAGCTCATACTTGGTAGTAAATGAGTCTGCCAGGAAGTTAATACATGAGGTTAACTATCAAATCACATAATTTTGTTTATTTTTCTCCTTTTTTCCCCTACAGGTAGTAAATATATCTGTCAGGAAGTTAATACAGGAGGTTAACTATCAAATCACATTATTTAGTTTATTTTTTCTCCTTTTTTCTGAATATATTTATCATATGCTGTCAAATGTAAATTTAAATTTTAACCTGCTGTATTTATAAGTATACCTATACAGAAAATTTATCAAATACACAAAAAATACAAATTTTATGAATTAAAATTTACATTTACCTAAAAAATATAAATGTATGAAAATTTGTAAAAACATTAAATTTTTTGGCAATCGGTCCTCTTAGACAAGACCCAACTGTTCATCAACTTGACACCCTTCTTAATTGTGATTATTTTATTAATATAGTTCTTCTATTTAAGGGTGTAAGTAGTTTCATTCTTCACACCACCAATCCTTCTCTACTACTACTATAAAAAAATGTCAATTTTGTCTCAAATTTCTTTGGCTTGTAACTCCATTGTCTTGAAAGATGTTTTGTCTGTCATGTTTGAAAATGACAACGACATTGACTTGAAACTAGTTAGTGACATGCATACCACGTTGGATGCCATTGGTATGCGTATTAGGGTAAGGGGTGAGCTTATCTTAGAGGTTGAAAAGCAGGGTTACTCACCAGAAGTGTATGAGAGTTTGAAGTTGCTTAAGGATCTTCAAGAAACTGACAATGCGAAAGCAAGGGCATTCATGAGAGTTATCAATGAGACTGAGATTAAGATCATTGAAAAAATTTCCTTGATTGTTCAATTTCGTAAGAAATAAGAATGTAGCTTCATGTGGTGATTTCCAATGTGCTCCCTCTAGGTGTCTGTCAAGTTTCCAGTGTCCTTATGTTTCATTATGGTCTTTTATTTTGTTTGTTTAAAAAGTAGGCTGGTTGATGTATGGTGTTTGTTGTGTGGTTGTTTTATGGTTGATGTATAGTCTAGTCAGGTGTCGTTTGTACCCTGTTTATGAACGGTGATGTAATAAAAATAATTTTATGTGTTATTATGCTTTGTGTTGGATCGAGATGCTTTTCTTGTGATGTTTTTATTTACTCCTTGACTCAATGGCTGTGGTGATACATTGTCTGTCTAAATAGTTAAAATAATGAGAATGCATGTATCTTGGCGGGTTCCCCCACTTTTATGTATGAGTTCCCATTTTATCAACCTTTGCACTATGTGGATGTTATGAGATTATTTTATTGACATTTGTTTATATTTTTTTAAGGAGTATCAAGCCAAAGTCATCATTACAAGTAAATTGAAATACTTTTGTTTTTTTAAAGAGAAATTGAATGAAAACAGAAGGGAGCTGTTTAGAAATACGTGTTTCGGCAAATGGTTGGATATATCTTTTTTTGACCATGAAACACATTTTATAGATTACATCCTACAGAAGCAAGTTTTTGTGGATGATGCTCACTATGATATGCCACTGATATATAATGTCGAAGGTCGCTTTTTACATTTTGGACGTCCGGAGTTTTCTCTTATAACAGGGCTACTTTTTGGATGTTATAGTTTTAGGACATTCAAGACAGGGGATGTTAAATTTGTGTCGAGAGTACTACCGCACAAGTTAGGGTTAAAAGTAACTAATTTAGACCTTTTAGGAGTTATTGAGGACGAAGAGTTATTTGGTAAGTTAGATGATGATGATGCCGTACGTGTTTGTCTTTTGTTAGCATTAGAGGTAATTTTCATGGGGAAAAAGTTAGTTGATGAAGTTCCTGATACACTAATGCGTTTGGTTGAAAACCTTGAGGTCTGGAATGACTTCCGATGGGGTGAGTACATTTGGAGGCATTTGTACGACTAGATTTTGAATTTAGTTAATAAAAATAAATGGGAGCATCTTCAAGGTCTTAGTAAATCCGGGAATTAGGTTCCAACATATACTCCTTCTGGGTTTGTTTGGTCTTTCAAGGTTAGTATAATATTATTATAATTTTGTTTAAATGTTGGATATATTTTATGAATATATAATTATTTTTTTGCAAGATTTGGATTCTTGAAACTTTTGAAGAAAGCCATAATTGGCGGAATAGGGACCCTGAAATCATACCACGGGGAGTAGCGTGGTCAAGGAAACAATTGTTTAAAAGATCTGATTATAGTTTATTATTTGGATAGGTAAAATGAATTTATCAATTTAATATTAATCATATTAATCATATTGTTGACCAGGTAAAATAAATTTATAAAATTATTATTTGGAAAGGATTAGTTTGTTTAATGATATTTTTTTTTTCATTTTTAAGGACTCGACTGTGAACCTTGATCTTACACCGACCAAATCGGAGCACCAATCTGATTGGTATAAGTTTTTTCGCGAGTATTACACTGCCTACGTACCAAGGAGTGCTCCGACAAGATACCCAGATCTGTTCGATGATTATCTAAAGAAATTGTCAGCATCACACAAGCGTGAAAAGCTAGATACTAGAGACTTACCCATTATTCGTAGGTGTGATACTACTAGTGTTGAAGAGATTAGGGTTAAGGATTGTGTGATTTCCCAGCTAAACTCTCGTGTATACAAACTTGAGGCTATTATTAAGGTGACTTGTAATACAAACTTATAAACCGCAACTTGTGCTTTATAAAAATTTAATAAGTTATATTCATTTACATTGCAGGTTCTTGGTCGTTTACGCAAAGGAGTACTTTTGGTAAGAGATGACATTACAATATATTAACATTGACACTTATTTTTAGTTAATAATGTGTGATAAACTTATAAATCATTTGTGGCTGATTTTTTTTCGAATATTAGCTCGGATTATTTGGATGCACTTAATGAAGAATTTCATGAATTGTACCAGACATCTTTTATTGATAATCGACCAGCTGAAAATGGTTTAGATTATGATGACGATTTAGTGAAGGTAATGTATTTTTGTATCAAGTAAATGTTTATTGGTTAATATGCAATTCAATGTTAACAGTATCAATTTTAACAGGATTATCTCATACAAGAAGAATTTAGGGTGAAACAAGAAGAGGAAGAAAGGTGTCGTTTGGAAGAATTTAAGATGAAGGAAGCTTTGTTTCTAAGTAGTTTGACCACCAATCTCTTGTCTCCTTAACAGAAACACCCATCGAATCATACAATGTGATGACACCGGACCTGATATGCAGCACACCGAGGCAGTAATGTGTCCTAGGTTTGTTTATAGAAAGAATACTATATCCTTTTAATAAATAAGTTTATATATAGATTCGTACTAAATTATTTATTCGTTATTGAAAAGATTAGCTACACACCTGTTCCATGTCTGCCCAAATAATAGGATACCTCACTCCATTACAAACCCATTCAGGAATGTCACTTTCGCGCATGACAAAATCACCAAAATATGAGCTGGCTATGGCCCAATCAACGTCTGCTGGCCTAAATTCCCACATAAGGTCGAACCATGCGTCCAAGTGCTAGTTATTGGATTGAAAATACATTTATTGTTACAAAATGTTGGTGTTAATATAAGTAAAAAAAACAAATTTAATATAGAATAGAAAATCACGTATTTTGTCTGATAGCCAACCACCATGGTTCAAACCCAACAGAGTTAACCAAAAAGACTGATCAACCTCTATGTCATAATTGTCCCACACTAACAAATGAGTTGTCTCATCACCTATGGTGGTAACCTGATCAATAAATTCTGGCAACTTGACCTTATTTCTTTGACTGTAAGGTGGTCTTGATAAAACCTGATATTTGCAAATTAAAAAAGTTATAACTTAATCGTTTAGTTTTAAAGTCCGGCTTCAACAATAATCAAGATTAATTACCTCGTAATATTCAACCAAAGGGAATTCGCTTTTAGCAATTTCACTTAGTGGGATTGCATCCTTTCTTTTACGTGTCTTATTCGATTGATTGTTCTCCTGAATAGTACAATTATTCAAATTATTAAAACATTTAAATAAATAAAAAAGGGAAAAAAATTGAAAAAAAAATTGTATGTACCTAGTCTTCCAAAGAGATAAACATTACATCATGATCATCATCGCCATCGGCATCAAATAGAAATCGTGTCTTTCTACTTTGTAATCTCTTTGCGGCTTTTTTCTTCCTCTTCCTTATTGCCTTACCTAAATGGACTGATGCAGTAGTTGGTGGTTGGACTGTATATGGTTCAACTAGAGCCTTCCATATGTCTTCCGTAGGAGTTGTCCGACAACTTTCACAGCCAAAGGTGGTTCGTTTTCGTTAACAACATTTACCTCATTCAAATACATTGCCATTTCCTGATATGGATAGTAATTACAAGTCATCAGCCAAATTTAGTGTATTTAAAATAATTTCTTATACATATAAATGTTAATGTGCAAGTTGATAACCCCTATAAATGAGCCCTACATTTAGGCTAGACGGAGCGGAGGTGAGTTTGGCAAAACTCACCTAGGTGACTTATAAAGTCACGCGCGAGTGCCATCCCACCCTCAAAACTCACCTAGGTGACTTCCACTATCATGGTGAGTTTCACCCATTTTTTGTCACACTTCGGTGAGAAACTCACATATGTGAGTTTGATAAATGGTGGGCCCCCTCTCTTTATATATATTGTATTTTTTTTGAACACATATTGTATTTTAATTTGTTGTGAGTGTATGTGGGTATATAGTGGGGTATATTTTATATAAAGTGGGTATTTTAATGAAAGGTGAGTTTTAGTGGTAAAGTGAGTTCTTATTACGGTTGAAATGTGAGTTGTAAGGTGAGTTTTATTTGAAGTTTTTTATATGTTAGCGTCTTAAATGTCATGTTTTATAAATGTTTGGCACAAGATGTATCTCTATGTCCTGTTTTATAAATGTTTGGCACAACTGTAGAAGTGTAGATGTAAATGGAGCGGGAGCGAGAGCTAAATATAAATTGATTACTCCTTCCGTCCCATTTTTATTGTTCACGTTTTTTTGGATGTCCCAATTTAATTGTTCACTACTAAAAATAGATAAGGAAGTTTTATCAAGTTTACTATATTACTCTTGTTTGAAATTATAATTACAAACATTAAAGAAGACTTTAATTAATTAGCTAAGGGTAAAACTGTCATTCTGCCAAAAAGTAAAAAAGAGAAACCAATAATAAATGTACTTTTCTTAAACTGTGTGTTTTTTGTCGGGAGACAATAATTTTGGGACAAAGGGAGTATTTTATAAGCTATATATATATAGTAGCGTTTGATTTTAAAATATTATAGAAGATTGTTTTTTTAATCATTAATTAATTATGTCTGTTAAACAAAGCTTATATTTTAAATAGCTTATTTTTTTTAAAAAAATAATCATAATCTGTTAATACAAATAATGTCTAAAAACGTTATTTATATTTTTCGACCTCTCAATGTTTTGATAATAACAAAATGTGAAAACGTTTACGATAAAATTAAACGTTTATAAATTATTAATCATAAAATTGTATTTCTAAGACTAATCACTTAAGGTATGGATAAACAAATCATTAAACATGATTAGTGATCAAGAAAATATTTTCTTTAAACCTTACATTTCTACAAATGTGTTTTTATAAAAATATAAAAACAAAATATTTATTCTTTAAAAGAAATGTTTTATTAAAAACATAAAAAATTCAAATTCAAATTTTCCCCCCAAAATAGAAGGTTCAATAACAGATACAACCTTCACCACAAAAGGACAAAAAATAAGAGCGGAGTCTAGTGGCGACCCCCTTTTAGGCCTGGCGGCCCCCTTATATATAATGGACCGCCGGGACCGCCACCAGTAACGGTCATTTTTTTGTCCCCTATAAATACTAGGCCACCCCATCTGAAAAACAGAACCTCTTGCCACAAATTTTCTCAGATCCATTTTTCTTTCTTCTTCCTTTCTTTCTAAAACACATATCTTGATGACTAACATATCTTGATCTTGTTTCAAGTGATTAATTCTTTCTTCATCCATTCTTCTTCTTTTTCTTCTAATCAAGTGCAAGAGAAGAACAATCGTATTCTTCTATATACAAATTGTTATCAAGTGATCTCTCTTTCTTCATCCTCAAGATCACAAATCTTCATTACATATATTTAGTGTTGTTGTGTAAATTGGATTGTGTGTAGATCTAATTGTGTATTGGTGTGATTTAGATTGTGTGTCAATCCAAGGGTACATATATCTTGTGAGTGTGTAAAGACTTAGTGAAGTCTTAGATTGGTTATAGCTAAGATTAGGACTCGACATTTAGCTTAGTGTCGGAAAAGAAAGTAAGCGACGTGTAAACGGTTTTCTTCGCCTAAAGGGAGCTTGCTGACATAGTAAAATCTCGAGTGGAGTACTCGGAGAGTGAAGTAGGAACGAAGAGGCGCTTCGTTGCCGAACCACTATAAATCTTGGTGTCTTGGTTTGATCGTTTCTTTCCTTATCCCTTTATATTATTATTGTTCATTTAGTTCATTACATTAGATAGTTTCTGTTGTGATTCATATTGTTGATTGATTGACATATAACTCGAATCAACCATTTTATAAGCAAATAATTTTAAACCGGTCAATTAACCTGTAAACTATTCAATCCCCCCTTCTAGTTTTCACAATTGGTATCAGGAGCGAGGTCACTCAAGATATGTAAAATATATTGTATTTTAAAGCTTGGATCGATCTATGGATTCCGACAAATATCTAGAAGGGCAATCTATGCAAAGACCACCACTTTTTGAAAGCGATAGTTTTATCTATTGGAAAAATAGATTCGAGACATATGTTAAATCAAAAGATCTAGATCTTTGGCATGTTATTACCAATGGTGATTTTCAACCCATTATTCAAAATCCGGAAACCAAACTTGATGAGGTTGTCCCTTTTGAAAAACAAACTAATGATCTTAAAAGAAGGTCTGCGAAAAATAATGAAGCCAAAATGGTTATTTACAATGCTTTGCCTAGAAAAGAATATGAACAAATTTTCATGTGTAATACGGCAAAAGAAATTTGGAAAACTTTGTTAATCACCCATCAAGGTAATAGCCAAGTCAAAGATAATAAGATCGACCTTTTGGTTCAACAATATGAACAATTCGTCATTTCCGAAGACGAATCTATAGATAGTGCTTTTGCTAGATTTAATACTATTATTACTAGTCTTAAAGCTCTTGATGAAGGTTACTCTAGTAAGAACTACGTAAGGAAGTTTCTTAGGGCTCTACATCCTAAATGGAGAGCAAAGGTCACGGCGATTGAAGAGTCAAAAGACTTAACATCACTATCTCTTGATGAGCTCATTGGAAACCTCAAAGTCCATGAGATGATCATCAAGAAAGATTCCGAAATAGTCAAAGCAAAAGTTGAAAGGAAATCTCTTGCTTTAAAGGCTAAGAAAGAATCTAGTGATGAAGAGTGTTCGACTTCCGGTAGTGAAGACGAAGAGTACGCCATGGCGGTAAGAGACTTCAAGAAGTTCTTTAAGAGAAGAGGTAGATTCGTGAGACAACCTCGGAACGACAAAAAGACCTTTCAAAGAAGCCGAGACGACAAAAACGGCAAAAGTGAAAGGAAGTGCTTTAGATGCGGAGATCCAAATCATCTTATTGGAGAATGTCCAAAGCCACCGAGAGACAAGAACCAAAGAGCATTTGTTGGAGGTTCTTGGAGCGATAGCGGTGAAGAAGATGATGAAAAGATCCAAGACGAGACATGTCTTGTAGCTCAAGCACCAAATGAGGTATGTTCCGAATCTTCTTACTTTAGTGATGAAAACTCATCAATTGATGATTTAGCTTTAGACAATGAATATGATAAATTGTGCAAAATGAGTTTAATGATAATCACTAAGAACAAAAGGTTAAAAGCTATTAGAAATAGTCTAGAAAATGAGCTTAGAGAATTAAAAGATAGATTATCCACACTCGAGAAAAACAAGGGAGTTGATCTCGATTGTGCAAAGTGTCATACACTTAAAATTGAAAATGAAAAGCTCAAAGAAGAATCTACTAGATTAAACAAATTTGAAAAGAGTACACATTGCTTGAATGAAATGTTAAGTAATCAAAAACCCTCCGGTGATAAATTAGGTTTAGGGTTTAATTCATTTGAAGCATCATCTAGTGGAACTAAGGAAATAAAATTTGTGAAAGCTCAGAAAAAGACGTGTTCTGATGGAGGTCCCATAATTATAGGCGGCCCCCTTAATGATCCGGCGGCCCCCAAAATAAATATGGGACCGCCCCCAGTTACACCTGGATCTGAGAAAACTGTGACTTTTCAAAAATCCATTTTGGGTCCTAGACCAAAACACATAATTGTAAAGAAAGTCAAAGTTCCCGTTGCTAGTGACAATGAAGTTAAACAATTCTATAAGCCATTGTCAAAACCCGGAGTTGGATTTTCAAAACACCCAATGAGACGTTTAACATACATGTGTTCCATTATTAATTAGAGTTAAAATGCGTTAGGTCCCTACAAAATCACAACCACAACCATTACATCATTTGAAAAACTATTATTTCAAAGTAAAGATATTGTTTTAGACATTATAAAACATTGTTTTTGAAAGACCAGAACACATAAGTAGTCTTTCACCAAATCTATCACACGCACGACACCTCCACGCCATCGTTGCCTTCATCCTTGGTTACCTGGGATAAAGCAATAATCTTTAAACACATAATTAGTTCTCGAGAAAACAAAGCAACAAATGCAATGTATAGCAACTTCTTTTCTTTCACGCAATAAGCTCATGACACCGAAAAAATTATTAACGTTAACAGTACATATGATTTTATGTTAGTGTGCCCAAAACAAGGTATTATGTCATATACTACTACTTTCTCATAAAAAATGGTCGTTACAAGGTGCCAACCAACGGATTCAGACCACGGACAGGGGGTTGTCAAACCATAGATCTATTTAATGCATTAGGTTTCACCTCGCAAGGCAATGTAACGGTTCATGGAAATAAGGGACTTCAAATATAGCAACTTATGCCGGAAACAATCTCGTAATCGGGTCTAGCATACCATAAAATCATATGTGTTCGATTTATAAAACAAACATGTATCCCCCTCGCGGATTTAAAAACATTTAAAATAGTTCAAAAGCGAGGCTATGAACTCACCTTAAGCAAAAATCCAAATCGATCAAATCAACAAGCGTAATAAACTTCACGTCTCAACTGCGACCTATATAATATATATATAGCGGTACGTGACTAAAAGTATAATAACTCATATAATACATACTTGCATATATGCATATAATATTCATTACATATATATAATCATATACTACAATCTCCAAGTGCGACGCAAAACATTTCGCTTTGACACACTCCACAATATTACTCGTTTTCCATAAAGTTTCTATTTTTAGAAATCTTGCCAAAAGTAAGGATAATATAATCCGCATTCGATCAATTCACAATAATTAGTAAGAAAATCCTAAATCAATTAAGTATGTACAATAGTGTCAATAGAAACCGACACGATAGAGAATAATGATAATGAAGTGCATTTGGGAGAGTTTAATGCCAATGGAATTACTCACAACTTTCTCAAGCTCCACGCACATCCTCAATCAAAAGGCGTGGTTAAAGAAAAATAGAACACATCAAGAAATTATTAAGAACAATTTTGGAACGACACGTCGTTTACCACAAAAGTTTTATGTAACGTCGTAGGATACTTCAACATATAATTCACAACCGAATCCTAATTAGAACCATCCCTAGAAAAACACCTTATGAAATCATCAGATGTAGGAAACCACTCTTACAATTTTAATAGTGGTTTTGGAAGCAAGGCTTCATTTTTCTAAACACTAAAGACTACATTACCAAGTTTGACCAAAGTACTTACTAAGGTGTCTTTTCTAGGTTACTCTCGAAAATTAGTAAGCCTATTATCATACTTAATAAAACCCCTAGGAAAATCGAAGAATACTCAACGACATTCGAGAAACTCCTCCACCCGTCTAAGACATCACCTTTGGTGGACGATGACTTAGTATGAGAAGAAGCTATTAGGAAGATCAAAAAGAAAAAACCTAAAAATGTTGTTTTGAGGATGAAAACTTTAGGATTGATGAAATAGTCAATATTAAGGAATCTAGGACCATCCCCAAAAAATGTCCCCCATAGGAAGCCTCAACAAAAAACCCTTAATCACAAGCCCAAACCAAATAACTTTTATTGTTTTATCTCGTACCATAGACCCTAAGAATGTGAATGAGCCTTAGGAGATGAAAGTTGGATAGTCCCCATGCAAAGAATACAAATCAATTCATTGCTAACGACGATTAGGAGTTAGGTACCAAACCTATAAATATGACATATTATAGGTAACCAAAGGTGGTGTTTAGAAATAAGTTAGACGAGAACAGATGTTGTTTCTCGAGAATACGCTAGATTAGAGTTTGCTCAAGGGATACAGACCAACAAAGGGCAATGATTATGATGAAACTTATGCCCCGATGCTATGGACTTGAGTCTAATAGGATATTATTAGCTTATTCATGCGCCTTAGATTAAATTATCCAAATGGATGTAGAAAAAAAAAAAGGTGCATTCTGAACGGTTTTATCAATGAGGAGGTATACGTGGCACAACCACCGGGATTCATTGATTTCAAAAAACTGGATCATGTTTATAAATTAAAGAAAGCTTTATATGGTCTAAAACAAGCACCCAAAGCTTGGTATGATAGATTAAAGGCTTTTCTTATTAAACATAATATAAAATAGAATGGTAAGATAACACACTTTTTACTAAGAAGAAAAGTTCAAATCTCATCATTAGTTCAAATATATGTGTGACATTTAAATTCGTTTAGACTCGCAATAACGTGTGATGAATATTGCCAAAATCATGCCTAAGTTCGAGATGAGCCCATGATGGGTGAACTTAAACTTCTTCCTATATTCTAATAAAACAAATGGAAGACGGTATATTCTTTAATCAATCTAAGTTATATTAAAGAATGCTTAAGAAATTTGGTCTAGAAGATTCTAAACCAATGAAAACTCCCATGTCCTCCGATACTAAACTCACGAAAGATGAAGAGTGTGAGTCGGTAGATAGTACCAAGTATCGAGGCATGATAGGTAGTCTATTATACCTAACGACAAGTAGGCCCGATATCATGTTTAGTGTCTGCCTTTGGCCCGCTTCAAGAGCTCCAAAACCACCCACCTTATAGCGCTTAAGCGTAACTTCCGATACATTTAAAAGGCCTACGCACTAGGATTATGTATCCTAAAGGGACCGGCATTGTAAAACCGTATAATAATGCCGACTCTATCACGCGGGAGATTTTTGTGGTGACCGAAAGAGCCCTAGCGGTAATTTGTACGGTTCGATGGGATGTTGTTAGGCATCTGGTTCTCGAAGAAACAAACCTCTCTTGCTATATCCACTACCGAAGCCGAATACGATAACGCCCGGAAAAGGCATTTCAACAAGCCACTATGGATAAACAAAATCTCTCATCGGACTACGGACGTTACGACACGACGACGTATCCCATCATGTGCGACCAATAAGGCTCGATTGACCTATAGCACAAACCTGGTTGTCAACATTATTCGTACCAAACACAATCTAAACAACGTCACCACTTTCTTCGTGATAATGTCCAGAAAGGACATATCTCAATCGAAAAAGTGCCGTCCGCCGACAACATCGCCGATATTCTTACTAAACCCCTTAAACGTGAATCGTTTAACTATCTACGTCTTGGTTTAGGAATGATGGAACACATTCCATAAATCATATTAAGTCGCTTCTATTTCTTCTGTCTCATTCTAGTCCGTGTTCTATTCCGTGTTGTGACAACTTAAATACTTTGTCCGAAGTACTTTGAGCATTTTTAATTCGCGAAATGCAAATTAAAACGTCACTCCTCTTCGCAAAATTTTCGTCAAAATTAAATTCAAAATCATTGCCTGAGGGCGGCCCCCATATAGGCGGCCCCCAATATATTTGGGACCGCCAGGTAAATACGGGACCGCCATCAGCAAGACACAAAACGGGACACTTAACCAAAATTTTCAAAAACTAAAAACAAACACCCCCTTACCTGCAGCCATTGACGATCGAATCAAACCCACCCACCAAAACTCAAATCAACCCATTAAAACTTCAATTGAAGATCAAATCAACACTAATAATCATTCCTAATATCATAAAGATCATCAATTGTAAGTCATTTCATC
Source organism: Tanacetum coccineum (assembly GCA_026074375.1). Classification (NCBI taxonomy): domain Eukaryota; kingdom Viridiplantae; phylum Streptophyta; class Magnoliopsida; order Asterales; family Asteraceae; genus Tanacetum; species Tanacetum coccineum. Next base: position 63,390 of record BQNB010018327.1, read on the forward strand.
TATTTTCTTTTAATTTGAGTCTAGGGTTCATGATGAACACCAAAAATTGAAATTGGGAATTTTTAATTTTTCTTTCAATTTTGTGCAATTAAGAGTATCTAGGATACAATGAATAACATATGGCTTCCCGAAGACCAATATTTAAAGATTTGCATACATTGGTAAGAATTAAACGAAAAACATTTATTTTGAACAAAAACCCCCAATTTTATTTTTTAAATCACTCACGTAATAGGAACACAATAAAATGTTGTAATGCAATTGTCAATACAACCTAAAAACATTTTTTCAAACACATGCATAATGATATCATAAACAAATTTCGAGATACATAATTCATATGTATTTTTTGACTTGTTTGGTTGAGCAAAATCAAACTAAGGAGCGTTTGGGTTAACTCTTAGGATCTTATATTTAAGTCGAGTTAATCGTTACTCCATATTGTTTGCATATAGGCACACACTAGGCAAAAATCAAACATCAATACATGTAAACGTGATTTAAACTATGATCAATGCTTATCTCTTCTAGGCAAAAACAATGCCCTCGAGCTACCGTCTAGATCATCGAAAAAAAAAAAAGACCACAGAAACTACATACCCCAAATATCAAATGAATTTAATCAACCCTTGCTAAATACAATGGCTAATCTTGAAAAACGACACTTTCATGAGGGGAGGGTTGTAAGTCCAAACTTCAAAATATATGAGTCATATTCGCGCTAAGTTTGAGTCAATCGGGTTTGATTGATTGTTAGATATTAACGAACAAATTACACTTCACTTTGTTCTTGAGTTCTACTGTTAACTCACTTTTTCCTACAATCCTGAGGGTCAATTCATTGTCAATTTTGTCATTCAAAATAAAAAGTGCCGTCTGTCGACAACATCGCCGACATTCTTACTAAACCCCTTAAACGTGAATCGTTTAACTATCTACGTCTTGGTTTAGGAATGATGGAACACATTCCATAAATCATATAAGTCTGATTCTCCTTCTTCTGTCTTAATTCAAGTTCGTGTTCTACTTCGTGTCGTGACAACTTAAATACTTCATCCGAAGTACTTCAAGCACCTTTAATTCGCGAAATGCAAATTAAAATTTTCACCTCTTTTCGCAATTTTTTTGTCAAAATCAAGTTCAAAAACATAGCCTGAGGGCGGCTCCCATATAGGTGGCCCCCCAATATATTTGGGATCAGCAGGAGATATGGGACCGCTATCAGGAAATAAAAAATATGCACACTTAAACAAAAAAAATTCAAACCACAAAAACAAACACTCCCTTTCGTGCTGCAAGTGACGAAAACGCATAATAACCCACCCAAAACTCAAATCCAACCATTAAAACATCAATTGAAGATCAAATCAACACTAATAATCATTCCTAACATCACAAATATCATTAATTGTAAGTCATTTTATTTATTTTCTTTCAATTTGAGTCTAGGGTTCATCATGAACACCAAAAAACAAAATTGGAGATTTTCTATTTTTCTTTCAATTTTGTTTAATTAGAACTACTAGGATACAATGTAAAACTAATATACTTCCCGTAGACATAGGATTTGTACATATTATTGAGTTTGTAGAAAAATTGATTTTGAACTAAAACCCCAATTTTATTTTTCAAATCACTCACGTTAGGAACAAAACAAAATTGTTGTTATGCATTGTCAATACAACCTAAAAATGTTTTCAAACACATGCATAATGATCTCATGAACAAATTTCGAGATACATAATTTATATGTATTTTACGATTTGTTTGGATGAGCAAAATCAAATTAAGGAGCGTTTGGGTTAACTCTTAGGAATTTATTTCTAGGTCGAGTTAATCGTTACTCCACATTTGTTGCATATAGGCACACACTAGGCATTAACTCAAAACATCAATACATGTATAAGAAATTAAAATGTGATCTTGTTTAATTTACCTTAGGTGACAATGCCTCGAAAATCATCTAAAGACTACAAAAATACAAGACACTGTATCCCTAAAATCTCACATGAATTCCGTACTACAATAAGAGAAAAACTAATGAACCTTAAAGAACGCTATATCCATGAGGGTCGGGTGATTTTTGACAACTTAATTTGCTAAACACTTTTGCATATTGCTAAACAACTTTTGGAAAGTGTTTTCTTAACTCACATGCTTTTCCATTTTTATCATTTGCTTTCAAATTAAATAAGCCCTATTCTTATTCCTCTTGCCATCTTCATCTTCCTCAACCAAACTCTACCATGAATTCCACCAATGCTTCATCTTCAAACCCTTCCAAGAAAATCAAATTAACCATAATCCCTTCTAGACAACTATTTGTCAACATCTCTAGTGATGAAGAAGTCACCACTACACCTTCTCCTACCACTACTTCCTCAACCCCAACTCCTCCAAATGCACCATCAAAAAATCCATCCACAAATCAAACCTCCTCAATCCAAGATAATACATCTTCTTATTTTCAATCAAAACATCAAATCTCGCCTTCATCCTCAATTGAACCAACCTCTCCTCGGCCTTTAAACCCTTTGCTTGAGAACATCTTGGATGTCCCTCCTAAACCTTTAAACCCTCAACCACTTCAAAGCCTTCCTTCTTTGGATATCACTCTATCACTATCATCAATCACACCTCTTGAAAATATCTCAAGTCCACCTTTACCATCACCACCACCACCTCAACCTCCTATCATGGGACATCCACTCTACTACAACTATCATGACTATTATGGGTTAACTTGTATTTTTTGTTTCCACAACTGTAACCTACATTTGAACCTTCGAGATGAAATGAACATTATGTTTGCTCATCTCGAGTATCTTCTAACCACCGCCTTCACAACTCATTTTCCACCTCAACCATAGACCATTTTTCAAATGGCTTAATAATTGGTAATCTAAAGACATTTTGTTTAAAAGTTCTATGAATCATGAATCATCTAGGATTAATGTATTTTTAGATTCATGTTCACCTATGCTTTGATATGTTGTGTTTTGTTATAATTATCTTATGTTGTATCATCATATATTGTCCTTATGACTATGTATGATTATTCTACCAATTTGAATGAAATTTATTTATGAGTTTCAAAAAGTGTGATTTATTCTCTTAAGATATTTGTCATGCTATGTTGGCTTGCACTTGTACTTCTAACCTTGTTTTGTAGCAAACAAATCATCGTAAGATCGATCCCTTGGTGCCCCGAACAAGGGGGAGCTTACATCAAGGGGGAGTCTTTAATCGTCGATTTCTTTCTCTCTACTACGACTCGACGATCAACCTTTTTGGATTCGACAAAAAGGGGGAGAAATAGAATTAAACTCATTAATAATTTATAAACTTCTACTTTTATACTAAATGAGTTTATGTTTTGTCATCATCAAAAAGGGGGAGATTGTTAATACAAATAATGTCTAAAAACGTTATTTATATTTTTCGACATCTCAATGTTTTGATAATAACAAAATGTAAAAACGTTTACGATAAAAATAAACGTTTATAAATTACTAATCATAAAATTCTATTTCTAAGATTAATCACTTAAGGTATGAATAAACAAATCATTAAACATGATTAGTGATCAAGAAAATATTTTTTATTAAACCTTACATTTCTACAAAAGTGTTTTTATAAAAATATAAAAACAAAATATTTATTCATAAAAGAAATGTTTCATTAAAACATTAAATTTGAAATCAGATTTTTTCCCCCAAAATGGAAAGTTCCAAAACAGATAACACCTTCCCCACAAAAAGACAAAAAAGGAGCGTACTCTACGACGGTCCCCTTATAGGCCTGGCAGCCCCCTTATATATTAGGGACTGCCGGGACCGCCGCCAGCATAACGGCTCTTTTTTGTCTTCTATAAATACTGGGCCACCCCATCTGAAAAATAGAACCTCTTGCCACGAATTTTCTCAGATCTACTTTTCTATCTTTTTTCTTTCTTTTTAAAACACATATCTTGATCACTAACATACTTTTATCTTGTTTCAAGTGATTAATTCTTTCTTCCTTCATTCTTCTTTTAATCAAGTGCAAGAGAAGAACAATCGTATTCTTTTACATACGAATTGTTATCAAGTGGTCTCTCTCTTCCTGCTCAAGATCACAAATCTTCATTATATTTACTTTGTGTTGTTGTGTAAATTAGATTGGGTGTAGATCCAATATTGTAAATTGTGTATTGGTGTGATTTAGATTGTGTGTCAATCCAAGGGTATATATCTTGTGAGTGTATAAAGACTTAGTGAAGTCTTAGATTAGTTCTAGCTAAGATTAGGACTCGACATCTAGCTTAATGTCGGAAAAGAAAGTAAGCGACGAATAAACGGTTTCTCCGCCTAAAGGGAGCTTGTTGAAATAGTGAAATCTCGAGTGGAGTACTCGGGGAGTGGAGTAGGAACGAAGAGGTGCTTCGTAGCCGAACCACTATAAATATTGGTGTCTTGGTTTGATCGTTTCTTTCTCTATCTCTCTATATTATTATTGTTTACTTAGTTCATTACATTAGATAGTTTAATTGTGATTCATATTGTCGATTGATTGATATACAACTCGAATCAAACAATTTTCTAAGCAAAGATTTAAAACGGACAATTAACCGGTAAACTATTCAACCGCCTCCCCTTCTTCTTGTTTCCTATAATTGGTATCAGAGCCAAGGTCACTCAAAATTTTTAAAATATATTGTATTTTAAAGCTTGGATCGATCTATGAATTCCAACAAATATCTAGAAGGGCAATCTATGCAAAGACCACCACTTTTTGAAAGTGATAGTTTTATTTATTGAAAAAATAGATTCTAGACATATGTTAAATCAAAAGATCTAGATCTTTGGCATGTTATTACCAATGGTGATTTTCAACCCATTATTCAAAATCCGGAAACTAAACTTGATGAAGTTGTCCCTTTTGAAAAACAAACTGATGATCTTAAAAGAAAGCTTGTGAAAAATAATGAAGCCAAAATAGTTATTTATAATGCTTTGCCTAGAAAAGAATATGAAATAATTTTCATGTGTAATACGGCAAAAGAAATTTGGAAAACTTTGTTAATCACCCATCAAGGTA
>BQNB010018328.1:0-68467 GCA_026074375.1 Tanacetum coccineum
TATCAAGGCATGATATGTAGTTTATTATACCTAATAACAAGTAGGCCTGATATCATGTTTAGTATCTGCCTTTGTGCCCGCTTCCAAGAGGATCCCAAAACCTGTCATCTTAAAGCGGTTAAGCGTATCTTCTGATACATTAAAAGTACTACGCAGTTGTATTAAGGTATCTTAAGGGGACCGGCATAGAAATAGTAGTATATGCCAACTCTGATCATGCGGGAGATTATGTGGACTGAAAGAACACTAGCGGTATTTGTATGTTCGTGGGATGTTGTTTGACATCTTGGTTCTCGAAGAAACAAATCGCTCTTGCTATATCCACTACCAAAGCCGAATACGTAAGCGCCGGAAAGGCATGTCAACAAGCACTATGGATGAAACAAGCTCTTATCGACTAGGATGTTTGACTCAACGACGTCCTGATCATGTGCGAGAATAAAGGCGCAATTAACCTTAGCAAAAACCCAGTGCAACACTCTCGTACTAAACACATCAAAATACGTCACCTTTTTCTTCGTGATAATGTCCAGAAAGGACATATTTCAATTGAAAAAGTGTCGTCCGTCGACAACATCATCGACATTCTTACTAAACCCCTTAAACAAGAATCGTTTAATTATCTTCGTCTTGGTTTAGAAATGATGGAAAACATTGCATAAATCGTGTTAGTCCGCTTCTCCTTCTTTTAGTCTCGATTCTAGTCCGCGTTCCATTTTGTGTCGTGACAAGTTAACAATTTCATCCAAAGCTTGTTAAATATTTTTAATTCTTGAAATGCCAATTAATTAGTCACTCTTCCTCGTAAATTCATGTCAAAATTTAAAAGTCTAAAAACCCGTAATACGGGCGGGCCCCATATCTCAGGCGGCTCCAAACCATTTTTAGGTGGCCCTCTGATCGATATGGGACCGCCACCAGCAGACATCAAATATTTACACTTAATCAAAAAATTTCAAAACACAAAACCAAACATACTCCTTCTGTGCTGGTGCGACGAACACGAAACTAAAACCACTAAAACTCAAAATCAACCACTAAAACACTAATTGAAGATCAAATCAACACTAATAATCATTCCAAACATCATAAAGATCATCAATTGTAAGTCATTTCATCTATTTTCTTTCAATTTAAGTCTAGGATTCATGATGAACACAAAAATTAAAATTGGGGATTTTCCATTTTTCTTTCAATTTTGTACAATTAGGGCTACTAGGATATAATGTATAACTAATATGCTTCCCATAAACATAGAATTTACATATACTAGTGAGTTTGTGGTATGTGCTTAATTACACATACCATTTTCCACTATAAACGGACTTAAATGACTAAAAACATACCAAAAATACATTGTATTTGTATGTTTGCATTTGTATTGTGCAGGAAACGGATATTCAAGAAAAGGAGCAAAAAGAAAGCCAAAAACAAACAAATCCAAGCACGGGAAGGAAAGGACCAAGTCAAGTCGAAGTCTAAAGTCATCCGCATGAAGAAAATACAACTTTGGGGGGCCAAAACTGCCAAAACCTCAAGTTGTATTGCAAAAGAGAAAGACAAGGGTTAAAATTGCAAAGAAGGTAGAGATTGCATTTAAGTTATATAACTTAAGGGGACCATTTCTGCCTACTCCCCAAAAAGTCTTCTTTCCCGCCCAACAAACCCAGGTACAACTGGTATGTCGCCCCATACCTTCTCCTCTGCAAAACCACTTCTCTCCCTAGCCAAAATCATTTCATCCACCCTACTACCCCCCCCCCCCAGTTGTATAAAAGCCATGTTGGCAATCCCTCACCTTTCCCAAGTATCTTCAATGGCTGAGATTGACTCCAAAGAAGCACAAATGAAATCAAAGGCTGGGATTTGCTTTAGTCTCTCCTCACACAACAAGCACACTTTGTTTTTTATCTCTAAAAGGGAAGCAACAAAGCTGCAAAGACCTAGACTTCGGCTTAATTAGAGTTTTGTTGTAAGCCTTTGAGGCAGCCAGTTTTTAATTTTTAGTAACTAGTTAGTTTTTAAATTAATTTCAGTTTTTAATCTTAGCTTAATTCTTAAGTCATTTACAGCTTTTACTTTCAGCTTTGTAACACTTTCAAGTTTAATGCAAATTTGAGTTTTTAAGTCAATTTACAATACAGTGTTAAGTTTCTTAATCATATGGTTTTGTGTTCACAAATCACTCTCAAATATACCACAGCTTATGTATTGGATGATAAGCCAGTTCTGGATGGGCTTATGGACTCTCACTAGCTTGTTTTATACAAGCTAGAGCTTGTAGATTGTTGATTTAACCCTGTTTTGAGCAAGGGTGTTGTAAGTCTCTCTTTTTCTCACTTTACTCAGAACTGTTAGTTCATTTGTTAGCACTGTTGGTTTTAAGTTAATACTGCTAGACCAATTCATGCTTATTTAAGTGCTTATTATGGATTGAAATTTGCTTATAAGTGTTTTACGTTGTTATTTGATAATCTGTTTTTAATTAGTTTGAAATAAAAAATGATTTTTGTAAAAGTTGAAGGCTGTTTTGAACAAGCAGTACTAAACTTAAGGTTAGTACTGCTAGTTCATTTTTGGAACAGTACTAACCCCCACTTGCAGTACTAACTCTAAGTTAGTTCTGGGTAGGTTATTTTTGAACGCACTACTTAAACACTACCAGTACTAACTCCAAGTTAGTACTGTTAGTCTTAACTGTTAGTACTGGTTGTTCAACTTAGCTTATCAGCTTATAATTTCTGCTTATTTAAGATTTCCTTAGCCTTTTAGAGTAGATTAAACCATTTTCCTTTACTTTCTTTAGGGGTAAGCTTATTTAAGCTTATTTCCCTTTTCAGAATATTTTCAAGAGTTTATCAGTTTTAGTTTTCTAGCTTATTTATCATTATAATCTATTCTGGTTGCTTAATCTTATGCCTAAATGCTTATTAGGGGTAGTTAATTATCTGTTTTAGCTTACTTGCTTATTTCTTATTTCATAGTGTTTTGCTTAAGCTAACAGTACTAACTTTAGCCTAGCAGTACTAACTTCAAGTTAGTACTGGTAGTTAAAACTGTTAGTACTGCCGTTAGTACTGTTGTGCTTATCTTATTTTATTTAGCTTAATTGCTTTTTGTATTTGCTTATTTAGAGTTAGTTTAGCTTATTTGATTTGTCTTAAGTTTATTTGAGCTTATTAGTGCCTTGGTGTAGAAGTTTTAATCGTTTTTGCCTTTTCTAGTTTTGATCCTTGTTCCAGCTTATTTATCTTTGCTATTTTTATGTGCTATTGCTTATTTTTATCAGTTTCTGTGCCCAATCATTCCTTGTGACATCCAAACAATATCATTCAATCGTCTTTTCGTTTTTCAATCCTCTAGCCTCGTTGGGACATAACGACCCGGGAACACTCCATACTGCTTCCGGTTACTTGGTCTCGCGGATTCTGATCCTTGAGTTTATTTATATATATATAAGTTTTAAGGAGTTAGTTCGGCGATGTCAAAATTTATATCATATATACAAATTTTGGACTCGCCGGCAACTTACTCTTAAAACTTATTATATATGATAAAATAAACTCAAGGATGAGGAATCCGCGAGACCAAGTAAACCTGGAAGCGTATAGGACGTGTTCCCCGGGTCGTTATGTACCATACGAAGGCTAGAGATGAAAATCGCAACTGACTGATTGATGATTTGTGTTTGGATGTTTCACATGGAATGATTTGGGCACAGAACTGATAAAAATAAGCAAAGCACCATAAAAAATAGCAAAGAGTATAAGCTGGAACGAGGATCAAACTAGAAAAGGCAAAAACGATTTAAAACTTCTACACCAAGGCCTAATAGCTCAAATAGACTTAGCAAATCAAATAAGCTAAAAACTAACTCTAAATAAAGCAAAGACAAAAAGCAAATTAAGTAAATTAAAAATAAGATAAGCACAACAGTGACTAACGGCAGTACCAACAGGTTTTTAACTACCAGTACTAACTTTGAGTTAGTACTGCTAGGCTAAAATTAGTACTGTTAGCTAAGCATACACTATGAAATAGAGATAAGCAAATAAGTAAGCTAAAAAGATATTAACTACCCTAATAGCACTTTAGCATCATAAGATTAAGCAACAGGATAGATTATAATGATAAATAAGCTAGTAAAACTAAAACTGATAACTTCTTGAAAATATTCTGATAAGGGAAATAAAGCTTAAGAGCTTACCCCTAAAGGAAAGTAAGGAAAAATGGTTTGTTTAATCTACTCTAAAGCTAAGGAAAATCTTTATTAAAGCAGAATTTATAAGCTGATAAACGCTAAGTTGAAGTTTGAACAACCAGTACTAACAGTTAAGCCTAACTGTACTAACTTGGAGTTAGTACTGGTAGTGTTTAAGTTAGTGCTGTTTTAAAAATAAAATACCGTGTAACTCAACGGTAAGAGTTAGTACTGCTAGTGGGAGTTAATACTGGTTCCTAAAATGGAAATTACAGTACTAATTAGAGTTAGTACTGATTGTTCAAAACACCTTAACTTTTACAAAAATATTTTTTTATATTTCAAATAAATAAAAAAGGATTATCAAATAACAACGTATAAAACACTTTTAAGCAAATTTCAATCCATAATAAAGCACTTAAATAAGCATGGAATTGGTTCTAGCAGTATTAATTAAAACCAACGTGCAAAACAATGAACTTACATTCTGAGGGTAAAGTGAGAAAAGAGTGACTTACAAACACCCTTGCTCAAAACAGGGTTAATCAATGAATCTACAAGCTCTAGTTTGTATAAAACAAGCTAGTGAGAGTTCCATAAGCCATCCAGAACTGTTATCATCCTAATACATAAGTGTGGTATATTTGAGAGGATTTGGAACACAAACTATGATTAAGAAACTTAACATTAGATTGTTAATTGACGTAAAAAACTCAAATTTGCATTAAAACTTGAAAGTGTCACAAAGCGAAAGTAAAAGCTGTAAATTAGTTAAGATTTAAGCTAAGATTAAAAACTTAAAATTAATTTAAAAAAACTAACTAGTTACCTATAAATTAAAACTAGATGCCTCAAAGGCTTAAACAAGCTACGTCGTCTACTATCTTATAGACGAAGCTTAGACTTGCAGCTTTGTGCTTCTTTTTGAGATTAAAAACAAGTGTGCTTTTGTGTGACGGAGAATCTCAAAGCAAATCCCAGCCTTTTGATTTCTTTAGAGCTTCTTTGGAGACAATCTCAGCCATCAAAATGCTTGGAAAGGAGATGGGATTGCAACATGGCTTAATAAAACTGGGGGGGGGGGGTTAGTAGGGTGGTATGAAATGATTTGGCTCTTAGGGAGAGAAGTTGTTTTTGCAGGAGAAGGTTATGGGCGATATACAGTTGTTAACTGGGTTTTGGGGCGGGAAAAGATGGCTTTAGGTAATTGGCAGTTTTGTCCACTCAAGTTGTGATAACTTAAATGTAATCTATTCCCGGGTTGGAACTTTTGACCCTTGTCTTTTTAATCTTTTGTAATACAACTTTAGGCTTGGCAGTTTTAGCCCTGAAGTTGTATTTTCTTCATGCGGATGACTTTAGACTTTGACTTGACTTGGTCCTTTCCTTCCCGTGCTTGGATTTGTTTGTTTTTGGCTTTCTTTTTGCTCCTTTTCTTGAATATCCGTTTCCTGCACAATACAAATGCAAACATACAAATACAATGTATTTTTGGTATGTTTTTAGTCATTAAGTCGTTTTATAGTGGGGAAAATGGTATGTGTAATTAAGCACATACCAAAATCCCCCATACTAAGGTATTGCCGTGTCCTCACGCAATGTTATGAAGTAAACACTCAAGAAAACTAAGAATCTCGAACCCCCTCGACTAATTACCTTGAAAAGTAGCAAAGCGTTTGTCAAGGGAAACTAAAGAATCAATAGCTTCGACGAGTCCCGCTTTCACCATTTTTGATATGTACACTACTATTTCTTTTTCTTTTCTTGACTGCTTGTTTGACTTCCTTTATTTTATAAACATTGGGATCATAGAATGAGAAGCGTCCATAGAATAATCTACGGATGTCCTGACGGATAAATTCATGTCCCCGATTTTTCACTTAGATCCAAACCATGCAAGTAAACAAGATATTTGTAATAGATCGCTAAATGTTAAGCACTCATACTTATGACTTGTGAACTTTTAACTCCCAACATGGATATATGATTTAAATGTGTGTGCTCATTTCGACTCAACCATAGATCAACTTATTTCCATAGTCGTAATTCAAGATGAATCAAGACTCAAAGCAAAAATTTATTTGTAACTTGATTTTAAAGAACGAAAATTTTAACTGTAGAACTTTTTGCAACATCTTCATCATTATAATCATAAGTTCTTAAAGCTAGGAATGCGTTGCTTAGTTTGAACACCTACCTGGGCCTCGCTCCCTAGTAGGATATCACAACCAACGACCGGTGTTCTTAGTTTGAAAACCCACCCCGTTGCTAGCGTAGAGGGAAATCACATCAACACCTTCTTCCTAAAATGGCTAAGGATAGGTGTCTTAGTTTGAACCCTCACCTAGACCTTTCTTCTAAGCGAGATATCACAACACACCAAATCCCTAGAAGTAAAGATGTCTTAGTTTGAACCCCCACCTCGCGGTTAGCGGAGCGGGATATCACGACACATCTTTTACTTGCTCCATATACTCAAATGTATGCTTCATTGGCATAATTTCAATATTTATGCATTTTTGCATTCATATTTCATTCATGCTTCTTTGGCATTTTAACTTTCAATTTACTAAGAACAGAGAAAACTCGTTTTAAAGAATCAAGTTACAAATTTGAGCTTTTTCTAAAAACATCGATTGACTTAGTTGAATTGAAATGAGCACGTATGATTAGGCGGATTAAAAGCTAATGGGAGAAAAAAATCACAAGTTACTCATATAAGCTTTAGAAGAATCTTGCTCAGCACATAAACTTCTATTTAACTCTATCATTTCTTGTTCTTCACCTCGTGAAAGCTTAGCTTACAATTAAGGAACTAGCTAAGGCTCAATACGCCCGATCGAGTCAAAAATTATTCTCATTCTACCCAAAAGAAAAGTCGAAACTGTGACAAAACACTTATTTTATTTTTGAAAATTCTTAATTTTTTTCATTTTTTTTGGTATTTTTGCAAAAATTTGGTGGTGAAAACGGAATTACATGATAACAACGGCAGCAGGCAAAATCAAAATCCCCCCATACTAGAACTAAACATCGTCCTCGATGTTTTGAAAGGGGCACCTACGTAAATCTAAGGCCGTTTATTAAGTGTGCCAAAAGATAAAACGTTAGTCGATTAGATTTGGATAACTAGATTACCCTTAATGAAGCTGAGGGATCGTGAATTCTTGATTAAAAATACCCACGAGAGTTCTTCACAATCCGGGCAATCCTGGACAATTAACAACACAAGCACAAAACACGGGTAATGGAAAAGGCGAGCCTCCACACAACAAGAAAACACTTATTTATTTTTACACAATACTACGATAAGCATGGGGTGCCTCCCACGAAGCGCTTGTTTAAGGTCACTATGCTTGACCCGTCACCTGAATTTATTGGACCATGGGGAAGCAAGTGGAAGGTAAAATCATCATCGGACTTTCATTCAAGCGGTTTGGATAAACATTGAATTTCATGAAAGTTCCATTCCGATGGGATACATCCGGCATAAAAGAAAGATAAATTGGGATGCCTGGATCAAAAATGGTATCTTCATTTCCGGTGGAGAGAAGATATGGAGGGACAACAGGATACGTAAGAAAAGCAAGAAAGATCCATACAACATAAGCGAAGAGAGAAGATTGGTCATCCTCTAATGGTACATTCACATTAGTTGTAGACACATCCTTACGAATCCCGAGGTCAATAGAAGTCAACTCTCCCAGATCGGGCTCAATCTTAAATTTGAAACATTCAAGATTCGGAAGAGACATGATGTGAGCGAGTTCATCGGCGAACTCCTCATGATAAAGGTCACTCCTATCGGCAGGAGGAAAATGATCATTCGAAAGATCAAAGATAAACGAATCATATTGAGAAAAATCAACATGAGTAGTGGTACTGCCACTACTCTTTTCTTTAAAATGATCGTTATCAACATAGAAAGCTTTTTTTAATCAGGAATGAGTTAACTCAGAATGATTGTGGGACTGCACTACTAATTTCTTCTAGATTAAAGCTTGAAAAAGTTTTAGAATTTTGGAATAGAATTATCAAAGGTGTTAGTCAGTCCTTCAAGAAAAGATTAGAAAATTGTGGAGGTAGACCTTGGTTACACATAGGAAGATGAGTGAGATTATCTCTTAAGGCATCGATCTTAGCCATAAGAAAGTTTGTTATTCAACAATTTTTCACGAAGGGTATCGTCTTTGATTGTTAAAAGAATATCATCATCAATCCTTTCAACTTCCGGGTCAATAATCTCCACCACCTCTAAGCTCACGATCTCAACATTGGTAGGTGATGCATCAACATAATCGATATCCTCACCGTAGGTAGAATCGTCATCACTTGAAGGATTATCATCGCTTGGAATTGATAATATCTCAGAATTTTCATTGAGAGCAGTAAGAGGGGTAGGTAATCTGCTCAAATGGCCACATCACACATTTTGTCGGGAATACCCTCGGTATTTTTGGATTTGGACAAGGTCCTCAACACTTGACTTTATGAATTCGTCCGATTCCGTTTCTGGAATATTGTCAAGATGCTTGTCCCCCATGCTTAGAGAGTTATCGGTTTCCTTGATTGGTAAAACGGGTGTGATTGCAATGATGTCGTCTTCGTCATCATCGTAGCAAATGGGAATCCTCCAATATCGATCTTCAGCCGCTTGCTCTTCCGCAATTCGCTTTTCTTCTTCCTTCTTTTGTATAACTTGACCAACCAAATCACGTAAGGTTGTCATTTGTTCCATAAGCTTATTACTAGAATTGAGAAGCTCATTTTGGGATTGAGATTGGATGATTGACAGGTATATTGCGGGGGTTGAACTTGGTCCAAACCAAATGAATTTAACTTCATAGCAAGGATTTTGCTCATTTGATATAGTCTTCATTCATTGGTTGCCATTGGAAGTTCTCATGAAGGACCCCGCAATTTTCACAACAAAGGTATTGTTGTGGAAAACTCGGTGAAGTTTGTGGAAAATAATCAAAGTTTTGATTGAAACATGGGTCCTGATTGTAGACAAACGGGACTTGAGGTGGACAATCGTAACCGTAATGAGAATCGTTCCCACATAACTCACGAGAGTATGGTACGTATTGTGGTTGTGGAGGATGGTTTGCAACACTTGGGGAATCGTTAGAAAAGTATGGAGTTGAAATATTGATTTGTGTTCCATTTCCAACTTTACAGTAAAAACAAACTCCATTGTATTCATTACAACCACATTTTTGGCATGTACGAAACAGACATTGTTGTTGCAAACTTTGTAAGTTTTGTTTTTTTTCACCCCACGTAGGGTCATCATTGGTTTGATTTTTGCATGGTTCCGGATTAGAGATAATCAGAACTTTCGGAGGGCAATTATAACCGTAATGAGGCACTTTCCAAAGACTTACTCGTGAATTGTGACAAAAAAGATTCCATCTAAGATTCGCACTCGTGACAACAATGGTCAATGTGTAGAGGACTTGGTGAGGAATTGTCACCGGGGTTCTGATTGACAACGATTGGCTCTTGAGGAGCATTAACAACGTTGGTATTGTCATCGGATGACTCGGAAGTATCTTCAAAGTCTTGGAAATTTTCAACACAATAAGCAAACAAATCTTCCTTAAATTTCTTTCGTAAAAGAGCACATCCTCGACAATATGAACCATCAACCGGGGTTCCACACTTTGCACAATTTCGAAGGGGTTCAGGAACAAGAATTTTGTCTTCGAGACTTCCTTCCGAACAACCACAGTCTTTCGTGTATAAACTTCCACAAGACGAACACTCTTTAATCGCGTAAAGAGGATTTAAACCATAGCTGAATGACGTCATAAGAATTAAACATAAAGATGGATAAGAAAAGAATTAAATGATACGAAGAAAAAGAAGATTATTTTTGGTTTTTCGAAATTTTTAAACAACATATTTTACAAATGGACAAAACCGGAAGAATAGACAATTAAACCTGATAATCAGGCAAGCTACACGGTAGCTTTCAAAAGAAAAACTCACAAAGGAGCGGAGTGAGAGGGTAGCGCGTAGTTTATTTCTCCTTTAGGGGTCGTAGTTCGTTGGAAACAACCCTCCGTCTACCCTCTTATAGGTGTGTCTAACTTTCAAAGGTAGAGCCGTACCTCGCAAGTAAGACACAGAAGAAGGCAAGTTTTTGAATCTCTTGTTAAGGGAACTTATTATGGATAAATACTCCAGTTGGAGTATTATTTTTATCGGCTTTCTTTACTTAGTGTTCTTTAACCAAATTATTTATATTTTTCTATTTTATGGAACATGTTTTTATATTTATATATTTTTTTTTAATATATAATCTATACTGTAAAAAGAAATGAAAAATATTTTTGTACTTTTTTTTATATTTTTATAGAAGAAAAATATTCACAGATTCAAACACAAGTTGTCAATACGTAGCGATATTCTTTTTCAACCTCCCCGGCAACGGCGCCAAAATTTGACTCGCCGAAACTTACTCCTTAAAACTTATGTATATATGATATAAATAAACTCAAGGATGAGAATCCGCGAGACCAAGTAAACCGGAAGCAGTATAGAGTGTTCCCGGGTCGTTATGTCCCAACGAGGCTAGAGATGGAAAATCGCAAGACGATTGATGATTTGTGTTTGAATGTCACAAGGAATGATTGGGCACAGAAACTGATAAAAATAAGCAAAAGCACATAAAATAGCAAAGAGTATAAGCTGGAACAAGGATCAAAACTAGAAAAGGCAAAAACGATTAAAACTTCTACACCAAGGCACTAATAAGCTCAAATAGACTTAAGACAAATCAAATAAGCTAAACTAACTCTAAATAAGCAAATACAAAAAGCAATTAAGCTAAATAAAATAAGGTAAAGACATCTGTATAACGGGCTGTTACTAACAGTTTTAACTACCAGTACTACTTGAAGTTAGTACTGCTGGTAAAGTTAGTAATGATTAGGCTTACAGCTAAACACTATGACTAAGAAATTAAGCAAGTAGCTAAAACAGATAATTAACTAACCTCATAAGCATTTAGGATAAGATTAAGCAACCGGAATAGGATTATAATGATAAATAAGCTAGGAAAACTAAATCCTGATAAACTCTTGAAATATGCTGAAAAGGAAATAAGCTTAAATAAGCTTACCCCTAAAGAAAGTAAAGGAAAATGGTTTAATCTACTCTAAAAGGCTAAGGAAATCTTAAATAAGCAGAAATTAAGTAAAGGAAAATGGTTTAATCTACTCTAAAAAGCTAAGGAAATCTGAAACAAGCTGAATTAATAAGCTGATAAGCTAAAATGAACCACCAGTATTAACTGAACTAACTACCAGTATTAACTTAGAGTTAGTACTGCTAGTGTTGAGTTAGTACTGTTCCTAAAATCAACTAGCAGTACTAACTTGGAGTTAGTACTGCTTGTTCAAAACAGCCTTCAACTTTTATAAAAATCATTTTTATTTCAAACTAATTAAAAACAGATTATCAAATAACAAAGTAAAACACTTATAAGCAAATTTCAATCAATAAAAAGCACTTAAATAAGCATGAATCAGTCTAGCAGTATTATCTTAAAACCAACAGTTGTATCAAATGAACTGACAGTACTAACTAAGAACAGCAAATAAGAAATGTAAGAAAAGAGAGAGACTTACAAAAACCCTTGCTCAAAACAGGGTCAATCAAGGAATCTACAAGCTCTAGCTTGTATAAAACAAGCTAGTGATAGTCCATAAGCCCATCCAGAACTGGCTTATCATCCAATACATAAGCTGTGGTATATTTGAGAGTGATATTTGTGGTTTTCTCTTAACTACTAAACTTTTTATTTATACTTAATGAAAACAGCTTATAAGTAAGCTGTGGTGAGAGCTTTTTGAACACACAACAATATGATTAAGAAACTTAACACTGGTATTGTAAATCGATTTAAAAACTCAAATTTGCATTAAAACTTGAAAGTGTTACAAAGCTGAAAGTAAAAGCTGTAAATGACTTAAGAATTAAGCTAAGATTAAAAACTGAAATTAATTAAAAACTAACTAGTTACTACTTTGCCTCAAAGGCTTACAAAAGCTCTATTTATAGCCGAAGTCTTGGACCTTCAGCTTGTGCTTCTTTGGAGAGATAAAAACAAGTGTGCTTGTTGTGTGAGGAGAGTCAAAAGCAAATCCCAGCCTTTGATTTTTTTGTAATACAACTTTAGGCTTGGCAGTTTCAGCCCCTCATGTTGTATTTTCTTCATGCGGATGACTTTAGACTTCGACTTGACCTGGTCCTTTCCTTTCCGTGCTTGGTTTTGTTTGTTTTTGGCTTTCTTTTTGTCCTTTTCTTGAATGTCCGTTTCCTGCACAATACAAATGCAAACATACAAATACAATGTATTTTTGGTACGTTTTTAGTCTTTTAAGTCCGTTTTTAATGGAAAGTGGTATGTGTAATTAAGCACATACCAAAATCCCCCATACTAAGGTATTGTCGTGTCCTCACGCAATGTTATGAAGTAAACACTCAAGAAACCAAGAATCTTAATCCCCCTCGACTAATAACCTCGAGAAGTAGCTAAGTGTTTGTCAAGGGGAACTAAAGAATTGATAGCTTCGACAAGTCCCGTTTTCACCAATTTTTTTACATGTACACTAACTATCCCTAATTTTTTTGGATTTTTCTTTTCTTTTCTTGACTGCTTGTTTGACTTCCTTTATTTTATCAACACTGGGATCATAGAATGAGAAGCAACCATAGAATAATCTACGGGTATGTGTAATTAATCACATACCATGACACAAACTTCCTCGACTGCTTTGACGGTAGCAGGAGTCGTAACATTTCACTAATCATTTTTTCTAATCGGCTCATTCGAATATCCATTTTGTCTTCAAGAGAAGCGGCGAGTTGTTGAAATTCAAAAGAGTTAGAAGGTGTAGAAGTAGAAAGAGGAGCATTCGTACTCACTCTTGGTTCAATTGCACGACTTCTTGAATAACGAACCTTGGATTTACTCTCAATAATGGCTAAACCATCACGAGGCATCTTATCTAGAAAATTTCCACCCGCGGCGGAGTCTAAAGCATCTTGATCATTGGTATTTAAGGAGTTGTAGAACGTATCAAGTTGATGTAATTCCGAAAAACATAAGCTTTAAATGTAGCTTATGGGCTTATGAAGTAAAAATGGCTTATTATTGAAAACAAAGAACAAGTAAACTTTGAAAACTGAATATTATTTCTCAAATGAAGAAGTACAAGCTGAAAGAAAGAGAGTACAAGTGCTTAAAGCTAATTGCTAAAAAACTTGAGAAAAATGCTTAAAAATACGAAAAAAAATTACAAACTGAAATTAAAACTTGCTTCTTCCTTGTTCATCCTTCTTCTTCTTTTATAGATGTCCAGGGGTCTTCTTGTGTTTGTGTTGTGAGAGGTTCACAGCCACAATCTTGGCCCTTCAATTTCATCAATAATCAATCATAGCCGTTGGATTTGTCATGGGGAAGTGTGGGATTGCCAAGTAGGATTAGGGGATTAGTGGAGGAGGGGGGAGAGGTTTGTCCATGGATTTTTGAGGTGCAGGGTAAAAGAAGGGGGTGTTAACCCGTGAGTGGGTTTTGTTCAAAAAGGGCGGGAAAAGAAAGTTGTTATAACAGGTTGGGGGTGACAGGGTGTACTTTTGGGGATTGGGCAAACATGGCCCCTCAAAGTTATATAACTTGTTACATCCATGGTCCTTGTATTGTTATAACTTTTGGGGACTTGGCAAATTCAGTCCCCAAGAGTTATATCAATAATTGCACCACTCGTCCTTGGTGGTACAAGTTAGGAAAGTTGGCAGTAGTGCCCCTTGTAGTACAACTTTGGCACATTGGCAGTTTGACCTTGCTATGGTTTTCTCTTTTCTTTTTATAAATATAAGTTTAGGGATTTACCATTTTAGTCCCTAAACTTATATTTTTGACTTTTGGCCTCGGGGTTGACTTGGGTTGACTTTGACTTTGACCAGTTGACTTTTCTGTTGACTTTTTAACTTGATTGACTTTTCGGCTTTGATTTGGCTTTGTTTCTTTCACAGTCTTTTCCATCTCGAGTCCGGTTTTGTCGTTTTAGCTTTGTTTTTCGTCCTTTTCTTAGTTCTAGTTCCTGCACACATTAATTAGCAAACACAAGTCATATATATGGCATTTTAAGTCCGTTTTTGGTTATTTCAGCTCGTTTTTAAAGGTAAAGGTATGTGTATTTAAGCACATACCAACGTCTCATAAAGGTTCTTTAAATCCCGAAAGAAGCAATTGCTTGGAGCTCTCTGACATTACGGGTATATAACTCAGAATTTTGTTCTATTAACTTATTATGGAAGAGGACTATGACAGCGGCTCCAACATCAGAGATGGGTTATCCAAGATCCTGATGTCATTAAAAAAGAGGTTGGAAAAGCTTCTTGAGTGGATTGATCTATCAACTCAGTTAGTCCTTGGGTTAGCCCAGTTCATTGTGTTCCGAAAGAAAGGAGTAATTTGATCGTTTAGTAGCAAATGATGATAACGATATTTAGTAACCATCAAGACTTGTCACTGGATGGAGAGTCTGCATAGATTATCATAAGTAAACGATATTATCTGCTAAGAAAGACCATTTCCTTTTGCCGTTCATGGATAGCTGCTTGAGAGACTTGACAGGAAAATGAGTACTATTGTTCCTCGACGGTTTCTCAGGTTTTTTCCAAATTCCAATCTGTTCCAAATGACCAAGGATAAAGACCACAATTCACCTGCCCATACGAACGTTTTGATTATCGCCGCATGCCTTTTTGGTTTATGCAATGCACCAGGCAGTTTCAGAAGGTGTTATGATGGCATCTTCCCTGACATGATGAAAAGACAATGGAAAGTCTTCATGGATGAATTCTCGGTTTTGGAGATTGATCTTTTTCTACGTGCCTCACCAATCTAGATAAAATGCTTAAACGGTGTGAAGACACCAACTTAGCTTTAAATTAGGAAAAAAGCCATTTCATGGTAAAAGAAGGTATCGTACTCGGACATAAAATCTCGAAGAAAGGGATTGAAGTCGACAAAGCTAAGATCGATGTGATTTCTAAGCTACATCACAAACACGTGAGGGAATTCGAAGTTTTCTCGAGCATGCTGGTTTTTACCGCAGATTCATCAAAGACTTTTCAAAGATCTCTCGACCCATGACCCATCTCTTAGAGAAAAACACTCCTTTCATTTTCTCGGAAGATTGCATTCTTGCCTTTCAAACATTGAAAAAGAAGTTAACCGAAGCTCCAATTTCATTGTTTTTTCTTTTTTTTTTTTTTTTTTTTTTACTCCGAATTGGGACCAACCTTTTGAAATCATGTGTGATGCAAGTGATTATGCAATAGGTGCGGTTCTAGGGCAAAGATTGAGAAGCATTTTAGACCAATTCATTACGCAAGCAAAACAATGACCGAAGCAGAAACAAATTACACAACAACCGGAAAAGAGATGCTTGCAGTTGTTTACGCTTTTGAGAAATTTCGATCATATCTAATCATGACAAAGTGTTGTTTACACGGACCACTCCGCATTGAAATACTCTCTTCACAAGAAGACGCCAAAGCAAGATTGCTTTGTAGGGTCTTTGCTTCTTCAAGTATTGATTTTTCAGTAATTGATACCAAGGGAGCTGAAAAAACTACGCTCTGCGTTCACCTCTCTCGTCTTAAAAAACCCGTATGAGGAATGTTTTGATCCTTAATGAGATTAATGAACCCTTCTCTTGAAACATTAAACGGTGACTTCTCATGATAACAAAGTACCGTGGTTTGCCGATATAGCAAATTACCACGCGGGGAATTTTCTTATCAAAGGAATGTCAACCCAATAAAAAGAGGGAAGTTTTTAAGGATTATTATAAAGCATTACTTTTGGGGATGATTTCTATCTCCTTTCGAACATGTGCAGATCAAATCATCCGTAGATGTGTATTTGGCCAAGAAGCTCTTGAAATTCTAAAAGCTTGTCTGAAGGACCCATCGGGAGGCCATCAGTAGTGTCTACTATTACGCTCGAAATGTATTTGGGCCGGATTCTTTGGCCAACAATTTATAGGTTGCTTCGAATTGATCAATCTTGTGATGCATGTCAAAGACAGCAAGATTTTCACATCGAGAGAGATGCCTCAAACATGCAATCCCAAGTGTGTGAATTTTCGATGTTTGGGGTATCGATTTTATGGGACCTTTTCCGTCGTCTAGAGGAAACAAATATATTCTAGTAGCCGTCGATTATCTTTCCCAAATGGGTTGAAGCCAAGGGTTCCCACCAAACGATGCTAGAGAGTTTTAGTTTAGTCTTAAATCCTTTTCTCCCGATTCGGTGCTCCTAGAGCAATTATAAGCGATCGAGGGACCTATTCTGTAATGACAAATTGATTAATGTTTATGTTAAATATGGGTGTCACACTGTCTTTCTACCGCTTACCCCTCAAATGAGTGGTCAAGTTGAAGTCATGAATCATGGTCTTAAAAGAATTTTGGAGGGGACGGTCAGAGAAAACCGTGCCTCATGGTCAGACAAACTAGATGATGCATTATGGGCTTTTAGGACTGCTTACAAGACTCCAATTGGATGCACTCCATACAAGTTAGTCTATGGAAAAGCGTGTCACTTACCCGTTAAATAAGAACACAAGGCATATTGGGGTCTCTTAAGCATGCCAACTTCGATCTAAAGACATCGGGTGATCATCGAAAGCTTTAACTCAATGAACTTAGCGAGCTTCGTGATCAAGCTTATGAGATACGCTAATCTCCGGAGGAAGACAAGAAACTTCCCGATTCCAAGATATAGATAAGAATCGAATCTTCAATGTTGGTGATCTAAGTTTTGCTTTTCAACTCCGATTAAAAGATTTTCCGAAAGTTAAATCCCAGATGGTCACGGACCTTTCACAATACCGAAGTGTATCCTTATGGCTACTGCCAAGTTGTCTCAATGCGAGGTTCGAATTTCAAGTCATTGGTCATCGCTCTTTGAAGTCACTATTATGGCAGGGGATACCCAAAAAAAAAACCCATATTGGTTATTCCGGGATCTCCATACTTTCCCTAAGGACAACATAAATTCAGGGATCGAGTCGGCTTGCGACTCGTGTGATCCCAAAATTCAAGCGCTTCTTAGGAGGTCACCCCATGCTTATACTTCTATTTTTCTTTATTTTCTATTATCTATGTGTTGTGTTGAGAGAACAAAAGGGGGGGCCTTGTATCTCTTTCCGATTTCTTGATGTGTGTGCTTGTGCTGTTGTGTTTTTGTTAGGATCGAACCAACTAATTTTGATGCCTCTGTTTGTACGGTTGATTTGTTTCCCGTTCTACTCGAGGCGTCTCATCCTTTATGTGAAATAGTTTTGGGGAGATCGATTTCCTTTCATCTTATCCGAGTCACGTTAATCTTGCATAATTCATAAACGGCTTAGATATTACGATAGAGACGCTTTAAACATTGAGGGGCAATGTTTCTTTTAGTTTGGGAGGGAACATCTATCGATTTGTTGTTGCTTGCTTATTGTTTTGTTCTACGTACCGTTTTACACAAATATAGCAAAAAAATTAATTTTTAAGATCTTATTTGTAAAAAAAATGTGTGTTAAGACAAAAATGTAGGTTTTCCGTTGGTAAGTATAAGGAAGTAATTTGGACCGATCAAAACATGTAGAGTTCTAGCTTCTCCTTAACATTAATGATGATAGTTGGTTTTCTTTCGAGTCTTAATGTTAATTGTGGCTTTTTTTCCCATTAGTTGTTTCACCTTTATTTTAAATGTTTTCTAATAGAGTTATGCGTTTTTTGGTTTAATAATTTGTAATAGAAGTTTTCTTTAGTTCCTTTGTGATTAGGATGAGTACACATCAGAAATACTTAATTTGACATATTATATGTATCACATTAATAAATATTTTGCTTATTCCTTAAAGAGCCTAATGGTATATGGGATAAGTAGAATTCAAAAATAATCTGAGACTGATAAAAGTTTGTTGTATCTTGTCGGCTCACAACTGATGTTATAGCCTTCTAAAAGATGAGGGAAGTTACCAAAGTGAATATGTTTGCTATATCTTGACGGAGCGTGCCGATGTTTGTAGCTTTAAAGGACTGAGGTTTATAATGTTGCTTAATTTTGGTCTTATTTTTGCCTTTAAGAGCCTAAGGGTATATGGTGCAAATAAGATTGGTCCATTCATGTCCTTAAAGTGCCTTTTAGGGTAGTATGACATGAATGGGCCTTGCTAAGTAGACCCTAATGTAAAAGCCCAATTTTGGCTTGCTCGATGTGGCCTTTCATCTGATGAAAATTGATCTTATAAAAGGCTAGAGACTAATTATTACGTATTAACCGCTACACTTTTATTTTTGGAATTAATAAGTATCGAACACTCTTAAAGAGCCTTCAGGGTATATGACTTAAGTAAATCTTGAGGATACAAAAGTAGGATTTGCCGGGAGGAAAGTAAGTACACAATTAGGTTTTATGAGTAGTGTTGTGTCATGTACCTTGTAATTAACAAAGATCTAGTTTTTAAGCTTAGCATCGGGAAAGTGGAAATCGGGGATGATGAAGTATCTTTTAAGCACTTTAATTGTGCTTTTTATTCTATGATCCTTAACAGTTTTACCAATGAGGTAATCGAAATCACTTTACATTATGTCAACACAAATAAGTTGTTGTTAGGTAGTTAATTATCAAGAAAAACCATAAAAAAAGAAAAAATCTTTGAAAATGAGAAATCGGGTGTTTTATAACTTGTGATCTCTTAACTATCTCAACAAAAATCTTTGCTACTTTTCAAAGGTTTATTTTGGGGAAGTTTCGAGGTATTTGGTTATAAGGCATGTGATATTGCGTGAGGACACGCAATCATTTAGTTTGGGGAATTTTGATAAGTGTAGAATACACATATCCATTTATGCTTAAAATAGCCCAAATAAACCCAAAACAGACCAAAAATGGCAAAAATATGCTTGTATTTGTGTTTTAGTATGCAGGTTACAGGTTATCAGAAATCACAAAAAACCATTCAAAAAACAAGCAAAGCACGGACACGAGAGGAAGATCGTGACAACAAAGCGGAAGCAAAGCAAGGAAAAGTCAAACCCTCAGTCAAAGTAGTCAAATCATGGTCAACAAAAGTCAACAAGACCCAAAATATTCCATTTAAGCCCCTCAACTTTCAGAAAAGTCCATATATGGTCCCTAAGCCTAAATGGGCCTCACCCGAATCCATAAGCCCAAAACCCTAGCCCATTCACTCTTTTTATATACCACAAGGACTAGTCTTGTAATTTCTAAAAACTCGTTTTAAACTAAAAAAGAGAGATGAGACAGACAAGGGTTGAAGTATATAACTCCAAAGTTTAAACTGAATTAATTCTTTTCAGTTATAATATTGGGCGCCCAAGGTGGTACTATTCACCCTTCTTCCCCAAGCTTCACTAGACAGAGTTTATCAAAGGGCTAATAATTTATGGGGTTCGGGAACTGGAAGTCAATTCATAAGCTCACAAGAACAATGGAAGGGTTAAATCAGTCAAATCAAGAGGCAATCATTGGTCTCTCAAGCATAAGGACACGTCATCAATGGAGAAGCACACAAGGGACGTGGGTTTTACTCTAAACTCACTCACATAACTAGCACAATGACTCCCCATTGGAATGACACGTTGGCGATCCTCAAATACACACAAAATGATCAAACGGCTCAAAATCATTTGGCAATGATTAGAAGAATCAAGGGTGCGGATTGAAGGCTAGGAAATGGATTTAGGAGGCCTAGAAGCTTCACTAGGGTGTTATAAATAGCACCCTCATCACACACACACGATGTTCTTTTTCTTTTCTAGCTTTTTCACCTAGAGTAGCTTATAGAATTTTGCTTATTGTAATTTGTTTTTTTAATCAGTTGTAATCCTCTTTTATATAATGTAATCCAAGCTTTTAGTTAAATAAATTCAGTGTTTGCTATTAAATGTTTGTAATCTATTTCATTCATAAGCTAAAATCTGTCTCAATAAGCTCTATTAAGCTCAAATTCAGCTCTCATAAGTCTATAAGCTCATGATAGAGCTTACCCTTCCTTAATTATAACTTTTAATCTTAAAATGACAGCTTCTAAAAAATACCTATTTACCTTGGACAAAATGGATTGTAGCTTTTGGGAAGGGGAGCTTAATTTGGAAGAGCTCCCAAAGACTTTTACCCTAGCTTAATTATAAGCTAGGGAGCTTGTAGCAAAGCTCTAAGAGCCATCAAGCCTTGTTTTAGCTAGGCCACTTGTAAGTCCTCTTTTAAATTTCATTGTTACTTATTCTTTAGCTTAATTTCTACTTAAGTACCTATTAGTCTAAATTCTGCTTATTTGCTTATGCTTATTGCTTAATTGTGTTGACTTATGCTTATTTGTGCTTCTGATCATATATTGTTAGATTATTAGTTATAGAAGTTAGATTTTCATTTCTGTCTTATAAACCATAAAAAAACCAAAAATAGTAGATAGCATAGTATAGATCTTTGATATCTAGTTAATTAGTTGTTAGATCATGTTAGTTAAGATAGTTAAAAGCTATTAATCATCTGGTATCATAGGTTAATAAGTTAGAATTCATTCCCAAAGTTTTTATTAAATCTGTCAATGAGTTTAGGAGAGTTTGGTTAAGCTTATTTATATTCAAAAGTCAAAAGTTTTTGTGCAAACCTTTTGAGACAGCTTTGATTTCAGTTAAAAACATTAGGAAAATAGTTTTCGCAAGTTAGTTTGTAAAAAATCAAAAAGTTATGTTTATTTTAAGTATTCCTGCACCAGGGGAAATTGTAGCTTAAGTGTGATAGCTTAAGTTTGATTTGAGCTCTTTAAGCCTTTGTGTGAACTTAAATCTTGTTTGCCTCACTCACTTGAGTGTTTCTAAGTGCAGGATTACCCCTTAGGTAACCTGCACTATTGGTTTTTGCTTGAGTCAAGTGCATCAGCAGGAACCAAGCTGTTCCTGCTGTCACTTTGAGTTTTAAATTTTAGGTTAATAAAAGTAGGTCTTAGGTTCTTAAATTCAACTAGGATAAATTCCAGGTTTAGCTTATTATAGATTAAGTCTTAATTTGCATTTTCTAGCTTATTTACCTAGCTTAATTCAGCTGTAAAAGTCATTAAAAAAGCTAAAAAGCCAAAAACAATAGTTAAGTAAAGTAGTTTTCTAATTTGTGAATTCTAGCTTAAAATTATTGATTTTATAGTTTAAATAGATAGATAATAAGTAGTTCTACAAGTTCTCAAAAGCTCATAATCTAGTTTAGCTTATTAGGTAATTTAGCTTAACTGAATTTTGTGCATTTTTGCTTATTGTCTGAGTTTGCTTCTTTTATCATCACTTTTTGTTGCTTAAATGCATTTTAGCTTAATTCCTGAGTTAGCCATTTTCATAATCATTTTCAATAGCTTAAAAGTGTTTCCAGCTTTTGTTTCTTTTCTCAATTAGTTTAAGCACATCTTAGGGAGTTTAGAACAGCTTTTAGACTTTACTTTAAGCTTATTTTGAGCTTTTTACAAGCTTTTTTGTAAATCCAAAGGCAAACACCTAGTTTCTGTAATGAGCTTATTGATAAGCTGTTTAAGAGCTTATTAGTGGGTTTCAGACCATAGTGCTTTTGTTAAAGTTGTTCTCTCCAGCTTTTTCTACAACTTTGCTTATTTAAGTTTTTCATTTTAAGCTTTTTAAAATTTCAAATGCTTAATGGACTTAGTTTGTAATCGGGTTGGGAATTTCAGTTGTTTTTTTGTTAGTCTTTACGTTAGATAGTTAGTTTCCCAGTTAGTCCTTTAGGTTTTTGCACCATTAGTCCTTAGTTAAGTAATTTAATCAAGTTAATTAGTTTTAATTAGTAATTAGGTTTAGATTTTAATTAGTTTAATTAAAATTTATTTAAAAGATAAAAATTAGGGCTTTTAATTTTTATAGATTTCTGCACTTTTTCTTTATTTAGTGTAATTTTTATAAAAAATTTAGGATTTAATTTTATAGTTTTTAATTAGTTTAAATTTTAGAAAAATCATATCTTTTAATCTAAAAAGCCAAAATTAGTAATTCCTTTTTCTAAAATTTTCTCTTTACTTATTTTACTTAGGAAAAATATAATTCAATTATTTTCGTTTTTTTATATATTATTTAATTAGATTTAAATAGTTTTTAAGTAATAAAAAAATTCAAAAATAATCAAAAAAATAGTTTTCTTTTTCTTAAAATTTTCTTTTATCCTAATTTAGGTTTAAAAACTTAGTTTGCAATTTTAAGGTTTAATTTAAGTCTATTTGCTTAATTGTCACGTTTTATTTGTTTTCCGTATTTGTTTAATTGTTTAATTTGCCTTTAATTTTCAATTTTAATTGTTGCTTTTAATTTAGTAGTCATAGATCATCAAATCATTTATTTTATTATTCAAATCATAACCCGAGCTTAAACGAGGTTTCAATTTCACTAGTCGTTGGGGAAACGACCCGGGTGATCATACTTACCCGGTTAAATATACGTATTATATATTTATTATATATTTTTGAGAGTGAATTTTCCTTAGGGAATTTTCTTAATTGCTCTTGTGGAATATTATTTTATTGTGTATCTAAACTGCACATCAGCATCAATGCCTAGTGCAAATCCAATGCTTGTGGATTTGAATGAAATGGAAAATATTTTCTAAACGTTGTTTAATTTAATTCAAAAGATTTGTAAAAGAGATAAAAAAGAAATGAATCCAATTGTTCAAAAGTTGTATTTCTATTTTATACTCTTTCAGAATCGATAGTCAAAAGATGTTTTAAATGAGAGTAAAACAGCTGATACGGTTTGTAATGATGATTGTAATGATGCATCTACAGAAGTCAACACACGGGATTGTCAAAAAGAATTGTTGAAATTGGAAAAAGATTTTGTGTCAAAATTTGAGCAAAGAGTATGCTTTGAAATCATACTTCACCTCAAAGTCTCAGATAATAAGAGAAATAATTACTCTATGAAAACAATGAAAAAGAAAATGAGAATTTTTATGGCATCGATTACAACTCGAGAATGCTCATTTTGAAATAGACTTAAAAAGAATTTGTTGAATCGGTTCAAAGGTCATAAGTTGAGACAAAAACTAATCAAATGTGATGAAGTCAAAGTTCCGGACAATTTTATGAAATTGAAACAAAAAACATTGAGTTTCGAGGAATATCGAAATGCGTCCATATACACACTTAAGGAGAATGAACACTTGAAGTTACTTACAAAACTTGTTGATTCAATCAAAAAGTCCGTGATTCTCAAAACAAAAACAACTTCAAATTTAACACAAAACAGGCAGAAATCCTGAAGTCTCAATTTTTGAATTGCTGAAACAAATTCATAAATATTTTGAACACAAGATGAATTTTTCAAAAAGTCACCGGGGGAGAAACAACATCTTTTTGAAAACAAAACAAGTGTTTTTCAAATAAAGATTAATGAGCTAGAAAAGGTTTTAACTCAACAAACAAAAGATTTTAATGCTGTCAAGCTAAAATGTCCCAATCAGAACTCTAAATTTGAGGCTATTTTATGAAAAAACATTAAAAAACGATAGTTGTTCATGAACGATCGCGAAACACATGGTACACTAAGTTTAGGATTCAAAGCTAGAAAATGATCAATTTTGAAAGCGAAATTAATCATTCAGAGAGTCAATAGGAAATCTGAAAGGAAGTCTGTGAAAACTAAGTTTATAAACATTCAATTTGGGAAAACCACCAGCTGATAAATTTTGATAAAACTTCTCAATATTCACAAAATTCATGTTTTAACTGAAAACTATTTGATGACCTGACAATAAAGACTCATAGGAGAACAACTAGAGCCACACTATAGCTGATTTAGACTTTACTTACTACTAAAAAAAACACATTAGATAATGAATATAGGAAAAAAATATCTTCTGTGGTAGTGACTTAAGAGACTGATAAGTAACGCTATACAAAAAAATGAAACGTATTAAACCTTAAAGTCAATATAGGTTTTAACACAACTTTAATAAAGAATAACTAAATAGCAACAGATTATAACTAACTCACTAAAAAAATTAAACTCTAAGATAATACCTTCTATACATAAAATTACAAACTATAGCTGAAATAACTTTTATAAAAAAAACACCTAAACTACAACAAATAAATCTACCTGAAAACGCATTGACCATTCACAGCCTAAAAAAACAAACCTATTATATTGTACTCTATAAAACCTGTCAAACCTATTAATAGATAAATCCCTAAAATCTAAATACCCTCTTTTAAAAAAACAACTATCGATAATATCATAATGTAACATAACGAACTGATCACTACATTAAATAATATATAACAGCTCATAGTAAAAAAAACTCATAGATGATCTTGTCTATTTAAAACCACTCTTTAATCTCTATAACCTAAAACCTAAAGAGTATGAATAAATGAATGCTTACCTGAACAGAATTAATAGTACTTCTAAAAACTACTGGACAATTCTAACATAGCACTCTCGCAAAGAGACATTAAAATAACATAACAATAATTTCATGTAGAGATCTTATCTTCA
The DNA here is from genome assembly GCA_026074375.1 of Tanacetum coccineum. Classification (NCBI taxonomy): domain Eukaryota; kingdom Viridiplantae; phylum Streptophyta; class Magnoliopsida; order Asterales; family Asteraceae; genus Tanacetum; species Tanacetum coccineum. The sequence continues at coordinate 24,797 of BQNB010018328.1, forward strand.
GATAACCATCTCACAAATTAAAAGTAAAAACCCAAATTCTCAACCCATTACTTATTTAAATCTCAGCTACTGGAAAGCTTAAACTTAACTAAAAAAATATATAACCTTGATTAAATAATAACTTTATAACATAAGATTTAGACTATTAAAATATACACTAAGTTAGGAAACCTCGAATAGTACTTACACTTCGAAAACTTAATAAATACTACCAGTCATATCTGGAAAAAAGAAATACATAAATAACTAATGTTAATAAAATATTACTAAACTACTGATTAAATATAACGTAACTTACTAAAAAAACACTTATCAAGAAAACTAAAGAAACACCCAGAGGTAAGGAATATACTGCCTGAGCCATTAATAAGAACTCCTAAACACTTATGATATACTAATGTTAATATGTAAAAAGAAAAATGATCTATGTGTTAAAATAGCCAATCTGACAACTGCACTCTAAATACTTTAATAACAAATCTTTTTTACTAAATCTCTTAAACTTATAACGTAAGAACACACTAATTCGTTAACTACAATACATAATAAACAACAGATATAACTAATCAAAGCAACAAATGAAACTACTACAGTATTACAACTTTAGATGTCTTGATACCTCGATAACTTAAACAAATACTCAGCTAAAAATGATATACCAACACTCTAAATCTATAATAACCTATAGTAAACTAAACGCCTAAACTCTAACATACACAATTTATAAAACTTTAAAAAACTTGAGTAATATAGATGATAAAAAAAAAATCCATCAGTAAAATACTATTTAACTTGGAATAGTACACTTACAAACATTTACACTACTACCAATCTAGACACACAAAACACTAGAACATCAATAAATAATAACTTAAACAAAAACTAAAAATCTTAATTTAACCTCTTGCACTATTCTTGCTTAAACTTTAAAGTAAACCTACGTGTGCACATACATTAATTACTATGTACTTTATACACTAATAGTAAAGAAATACTAACTAAGAACACTAAAAACCTACAACAACAAAACACCTAAAGATTAACTACAAATTAAAATATGACGTAAACAATCAACTTAGCACTCCATCCTCACATTAAATACTGAAAACCTCATCACTTTCTATAAAAAGAACAAAAAGAGTGAGCCTTACTTACTCCGCTTTAAAACATTGACACACCCGTAAATAATATCTACTTCCCTAAAACCTAGAACTACGATATGGTACCTAAAAGAACAGACTAGCCTGAAACGCAACATCTAAACAATATACTAACGTTGATCCAACCCTAGAAAATTTCAATGCAGCTACTGAACACTAAAATACTAAACATCACATAGTAAGTATAACTAGTCTCTACAATAAACTAGTTACTTGCCCTGAACACACCATAAAACCTATATACTGAATCTATCATAGAACATTAAGCTTCTTAATAACCATTTAAAAGTTAAGAAAAAAACTACTGATTCATACCTAAAAGTATAACCGTATAAAACAGATAGCGTAGCCAAAAATAAAAGTACGCTTTAAACCCTTCCTCTCCTTATAATTATAAGACGAACAGAATACTAAACTCTGTCAAAACATTTCTAACTAATATAAACTAGAGAAGACATAAAACATGAACATTTCATATCATCTTAGACTAAAAGTATACCATAAACTCTACATCTCTGGTACTTTTTTATAACTCAACTCCTATATAGCTAGATCTCAAGGCACACTTACTTTGAAGTAACATAAGAACTCTTACAAAAACTGAACGAGCTATAAGGGGCACTTAGCTACTATCACAGTTACCCTGACTTAAAAACATTCCAACAAACATAAACCGCACTAACAAACTTATAAACTTGATCTAAAAAAACCTATAAACTAAATTACCATAAGCCTCGAACAATCAGATTTTATCCAAAGATCTGCGTCTCTAACACTTCTGTCTAACATCTTCTATAAGGGATTATACAACTAAAAACATAAATAAAACCTCCTACTTAAAAGACAACTTAAACAATTTCTAAACACTACTGAGAAAAACCTCTCACAAACTCTAAAAAACTGAACATGACTTAAACATAAGACTCTTAATATGCTTAAGATAACCTTAACTTAAAAACTAAAACATAAAAAAATCAATACACGTAAAATATTAATCCAAATACTTTAACTACCTATACCAAAACACTAAAAAACTAGAGTACTTTCTATAACTGCACCTATAAAACTAGGCTAAAACCTCTGCGATAAACATAACTAACAAACTAAATCAACAGCTGAAAAAACAGTCTTTAAATCCAACTACAAACTCTAGGGTATCCATATAAAACATACCTGAATACAAAACAACACATTTAAACATTGATTTACCCTCACTGTCCTACTAGAAAACTACGTAACTATCAAAATGATTAGAAGACATCCTGAGATCGCTTAACTAGTAACTATTCTTACCTACTAAATAACGATACTCATCAACTATTTAACAGACTTGACTTTCTACTGAAATTTTAACACCCAAACCCTAAAATTAGTATTATAAACCATCCTACATAATCCTTACTTAAATACAGCTAGATGAGATGATACACTATAGAAACACATCAAACTAAAGACTAAAGCACTACACAGGAAAACAAACATTCTTATACACATAAAAATATGCTTTGCATTCTAATAGACTAAGGTCCCTAATAGCTGCTCGCCTTACTCATAACAACTTATATATAGCCTTACAACGTGAACAGTAGAACGTAGAAACAATAAAAAAAAACAACTTAACCTCTTAACTACTAAAAAATAACTGAACAATATTAATGAAAGATTAAACATACATAGCCTATGAAAAGACCTTGCTTAAAAAATATAAAGTCTGTACCTCCAATTAAGTAATAGATAATAAATTACCCCTCAACTATATGAGGAAGATTAAATTATACTAGTTTAACTTGAAATAAAACTTAAACACTAAACTGACCATAACTTTACTCCCTAAACTAGCAACTCTCACAACTCCTATAAACAACTAAGTAGACTCCACTACCACATCGTTAACTACTACACCTATAAAACTAAGCGACAAATTCTTAACTAAAAAACTCATCTAAATCTTAAGACTATATTAACTATAAAGTACTACCCGTTAACTCCTACTTAATTAAAGCACAGTATAAAATACTATAAAAGCTTCAAAAACTATTTCTTAAAATTACAATCGATTTTTACAAATAAAATAGTCGTAAAATTAAAAAGAAAATTCGACTGAAATCAAATGAGTGGATACATTATTGTTAGTAGACATAAACCAAACTTATCATACCTTGGTCGCTACATACACGCTTTTACTGTAATGATAATCCTAAAATTCAATTCCAAATACTATTAGTCACCCTACAAACCTAAATACTAGGTTTTCTAAACTAATAAACAAGTTAAGACATTTTCTAGATTTGAGATTAACGACTTATATTTAAAACAAAAGGAAAAGAAAAAAAGATAAACAATCAAATAAAATTGAAGAAAAAATAAGGAGAAATAATAGAGAAAAGAGACAAAGGGAGTAGGTATAAAAGTAAACAAACCCCTCCCTTCAACCTCTCCTGGCCCCTCACACACCAACCAAACCAAGACCCTAAGCCCCACTACCCCCACCCCCCCCGACAGCACGGTACCCCCGCAAAACCTCACAACCCCTGCCTGCCCCGTCTTCCCTACACATAACCCTAACCCCTATATCACAACGAAATGCTATTGCACTCCCAAGAGTCATCACAAGCTATTCGAACATAGGACAAAACGACGATATCATAGAATGAGCGCCAAGAATCATGCTTGTTGCGAGACCTCAACGTTTCTGCTTGCGGTTTTTTAAACACAGAGACTGCAAAACTCTCGTGCCAACCACGACAACACAACGAATTCACCAAAAGCCATACTCCATCCCACAACACGTAGAGCCCTCCGTCCCACCATCCCTTCCTCCTCACCCCACGGCGTGGCCCCCCCCTTTAACCACCCACAACAACCCCACTAGCCCTGAGTTTAAATCCGCCAAGGATCACAACCAAGTGACACTCACAACCGATCATTTCAAAACAAGGTTTGCTTATTTAACACCCCTCTAGTCTTTGCAAAACGCTATGCAGTGTCCTAAGCCTCACATACCAAGCTCATTTAGAAACCCTTATACAAAGGGTTTTTAAGAAAAAGCGCTTCAAATGCACAGCCTAACTATTTTAGCAAACAACTATCTTGTTTAACACCGGGTAAAAAACAAGTGTTTGAAAGAGCCAATTAAGGAATCTCAACCGTTTATTGAAGCATCTACTTTCTCACAAAAGATTTTAAGACCAAAACACAAAGGAAGACTCAGAATTTTTACCACACTCACGTACTTAACACCCGCGGTACAGATACAAAAGTGATGCGCCCAACGCAAAAAGTCAGTTGAAACACTTTATAAATCATACACAACACAGAAAATGATTTCACTGCAAAACAAGAATTACATGGCTTTAAAAGACAAAACCAATAGAAGATGAGTCAAACGCTTCAAAAACTGAATTTCAAAATGCGATACTTCCAAATGTGTAAACAATAACTGGGAAATTTTCTTCATCGACAAGATTTAAGAAATTCCATGAAAAACACCGAGTAACAAAAATCAATGGAAAATCAACAGAATTCATTAAATCTCACTTTAATTCCACGAGCGACATTGTATTCAAATAAGACACCGTATCATTCAAGCCCTGCTATAACACTATAGAACTCAACATCCTTACAATACATTCACAACAACTTCAAAATGGTTTATCAACACTTGGCAAACCCGTTACACCGTGCTATAAATAGGTTTCCAAAGGTTGTTGTCTAAATTTCGAAGTCCCTCAATACTGTTGTGTAAATCAAATATCACGATTACAACCCTGTCTTCAAATAAAAGAAAGTGCAACGCATTCAATGCGCTTTATCCTTAAAAGAAGCGCAATCTTACTTTGTCCCAGCAATCTTTAATCAACATCTAATTCAACAAAGTTGTGCTCGGGACATACAACATATAAAAGTAAAATGTCAGCTTAGGTAGACTCGTTCTTCAAATAAAGGAAGTGACATTTTTGTGCAATTATCTATCCTAACACACGAGAAGCTTCCACCTTCAAACAGGACTGAGTTTAGCTCAAGTAAATGCTTTTGAAATTTTTGAACACAATTTTTCACAAGATTTTAACAAAGAACATTTCAAAACTTATCAACAAAATATTGTTTACAAGACACATCCCCATCTACGTCGATACTTTGAAAATTTCGAATCATTTTTATAATATGATTAATTTTTGAGGGGGGGGGTTTTTATAAAATCAATTCCCTACTAATGTTGGTGGATACATGTCATAAAAAATCAAAACTTTATGTAGTACACAAAACATTCAGTGGATTCAAACATGGGGATCTACTCATGATATACCAACGGCATCTTACCTCTATCCCTCAATATAACTGCGGTGCATACAAAATGAAGCGTTTATTAATGGGGGAGTGTAAAGGAAAATGTGCATTTGAACAAAATGACATACTAAACGATTTATAAAAGACTACGTTGATGACAAGTGTGTTTATATCGATAAAACGAGCAAATGGCTGAAGATTGTGTCCGTTAAACGACCACATGTTCCTGAAATAAACAGGATGAGGAGTGAGCATATCTACTACCATTTTAGATAAGTAACACATTTTATGATATCAACATACTTCTTGAACTAACTATTTTTCAATTGTTAGAACATTCAAAAAAGGTTCCAAATGATAATCATGCCTATATAGACGTTATTCTCTCCATGTGTTTTTCAAAATCTCATATACATTTTAATCCATTGAAGAAACAAAAATACCATAGGGCTATGTTATTTTGAGGGAAGAAAATTGGATTAAAATGTGATCAAAAAAGATAATGCTTAAATGTGTGGGAATAACAAATGATCCTAAGAGACACAAAGTACAGTAAGATCAACATATTTCCTTCAATGTGGAAAATTAAACATTTGAATAGCGAGATGCCACCCTGTCGTAGGTATTTTTCTCAAAACAGTAAACTCTCAAAGTGTAAAAGTCTTTCTAGATTATATCCAACACTTGGATTGATTATTTCAAATGTTATTATGTCTCGATCTTAAATACCCATCCAACGCCCCTACCTCACAATTGATCAAAGGAAAGGAATAAGGAGGCAATGTTTAAGTATTATCCCATGATCCAACCAAACCGGAGGCGGATCTACCACAGACGGACATTCATAGATAAAATAGTAAGTCCTTAGTCTATTATGAGTGAAGTGAATGGGACTAATATCACTAAGGCATGCGCTATCATCGGAACAACTCATAACATGAGTGTAGTAAATGACGTCTTGTGGACATTGAAAGGGGTTGGAAGAACAATGAAAAGAAATATATGATAAAAACAGAGAAAAGAAAAAGAAACCCACCAAACTTTAGGCAGAAACCGGGTCAATACATAAATCTATCGAATATCACAGCAGAATAATATTTTGTATTGAAGAAAGTAACATCATGGACCCAGTTAGCAATGCACAACCTTCGCACCACATCAAGATTCCCTCAAGAAGAATTCTTGTTTCATTGTTCACGATGAGACTAAACGCATATCTATTGACATCTCACTCCGAAGATTGTTGATATTGAAAAGAAAGGTGGCAGTCTGCTCCAGCCTTCGATCACAAAAACCAAAATGCACTTATTGAGTCTAGAGCCAAATGAGATCAAATTATAAATCTCACATAGGACACAAAAGTACATTTGTATTAAACATCAATGATACAAAAGGTACAAGAGTCGCTTATATGTCTATGTGATATTGCATGTCTTTGTGACATTGCGCGAAACATTCAATAGTGATACTTAAGTAAAGTATTCACGATGATGAATAGAAATCCTACCAGTGCTAACATTAAGCCAACGCTGAACGTAGGTCACTAATTTGAAAATGAATGTTTAATGATTTAATTAGTGTTAACTAGTAATCTAAGTGATCTAGTAGTTGTCGTGTTTTTCTGGAATTTGTTTTCGAAAAACGCAAACAACATTTCCTTGATTCATTAAAGAGAAGTGTTGGATTACCAAGGTTACTTATGATGTCACAATATTGATAAGGGGAGATGGTTGGAATTGAAGCTAGTAGTTGACTCTCATGCTTAGACCGCACTTCACACATGACTTCACTATTGAATATTCAGGCGTAACAAGATTATGATTATGATTGATGGTCATCCAATATAATCAGGAGGAAGAGAAGTGTTCTAGTTGAATATTTTGATAGAGCACAACAATTAGGGGGAAGAAATATGTATATCTGGGACTTAATTGACTTTGGTGTATACTACATAGTGCAACAACTAGGGGGAATAAATGTGTACATCCGGGACTTAATTGACTTGGAGGTTATAGTTTCTATCTTCTATGAGTTATTTGTGTAAAGTATGTGCATACGAATGGTTGTTCGTTTGGGGGGAAGCAGCTGAACTAATTATAGTCATGTGGTATGAACTGGGGGAAGTCAACTCAGGAAGATACATTTACATCAACAACATCTCTACCTTTCAGAAGCATGAACACCATCATATTCATTCCTTCATATCTCATACTCAAAGTTCAAAGATACACTTCCGCAACTCTGATAAATCAAAGAACTTCCTCAAATCATCAAGTTGTTAATCAAGATTAAAGTTCTACCTAAGGAAGATTGTAAGCTGTCATGAAAGTATGAGTATATTGGTCAGAAGCTTTATAAGTCAAATCAAGATAGATTCACGGTAACGAATGATGATATGGTAAGATCTCAAAGGCAAAGACAAAAAGGAAAATGGAAAGATCAAGATCAAGATCATTAGAGCATGATTAGAACAAGACCACTATTACACAACAAGACTTAAGACAAACAAGCATTAACGTTTAAAGATCAAGATCACAAGAGATATCTCAATGATCATCCTTTAAGGGGAGATTGTTACGAATAAGAAAATGATGATCATTTATGCAATCAAAGAGAGATCTTAATGATCGTCCCTTGGGGGAAGATTGTTAGGATTGATAAAAGTGATGATCTTATTGAGATAAAAGTCTTTGAATAAATAAGAGAAATAAATATTGTGTAATAGGTATAGTGAAAGGTTCGTGACTAAATATAAAGTCCACGAGACCCAATAAATATTTAAGTCCCTAAAAAGAGAAGAGCTCCTGCGCATATCTTTGTAAAGAGGTACCAAAACACACCCTACCGGACCGTCACCAGATCATTTGTGGGGGGGGGGGGTGTCGTTGTGTAGGTCTTCCAAGTTTCTTCTAGATCTCATTCTTATCATTTCGCTAATCCTCCTCCACCCTATTCTCTCTCAACTTTCTAATCTTCTCTCATCTAGACGAAACACTCTAGAAATTTGCTTAATGAGTCCTGAATTCGGCACTCACAATATTGGTATAATTTTGTATTTGAGTGCGACATATACTTTGATTTTAATTCACGACGAAAGTTTCGTCCTTAGTTTTGATAAGCGAGGTGCGCTTGGTTTTGTTGTTTATATGATCCCCAACTAAGTTTGGATCGATCATATATTTTAGAAAATTTCTCGGGAGAACGACGTAATACATATTTTAATCGGATATATTCCATGACGTATATTGTCCCTTATGAAGAACGCGACTATAAAAGTTAGAACGATGTGATTTGGTTTTGTCGAATATATTTTTGCGACTTGTTTTTACCTCTTTTGATAAGAGCTACCATGATTTTGTTTTGATTTCGTGGGTATAACTTACCGCTTGTTTTGTTGACTTTCCATCAGGAATAGTCGGAGCAAATATTGTATCGCATGTTTATTTTGAAAGAACGTAGGAGTCTGCGTGATGACGAGAAGCCATCATGCCATGAATGAATAATGAGACGAGTAAGAAAGGACGAGCACCGAGGACGGCGCTCCTTTAAGGTGGGTGTAATGTAACAACACGAGTTTCACGACGTGTATGACGATCGCGAATTCGACGTCATAATATTTATTTTATAAAATCGTGTGAGCGAACGTTGACATTTAAAATTTTGTTTGTCGTAAATAATTATTTTCGTATTTTATTACGAACGGAAATTTAAAATATTTATTTTTGACGTTTCACGAGTCACCATTTGACCGCGCGTTCGCTAATCATTTTGAGCGACGTAAAATTTTTTGACGCATCTCGTTATTAATTTTTAAGATCATAAATTTATTACTTTTACGAATGTCTTCTTTTGTTCCTTGTCTTGAGCCAAAATAGTGTTTTAAAATGTACACGCTTTATTAGAACGTCTTAAACTAAATAAAGTTTGACGGAACAAAAATATATAGGAAAGAAACTAACGAAGGTTAGAGGGCCGGTTATACTTAACTAAATAAGGACCAAGTATGCTAAACTTTGGAAGAACAAAGAGAAAGAGGGGCCAATTGTGACAAAACCTCAAAGTACTTTCCTATATATATAGGAAGTATACTTCCACTTTCTCATAGTTAACCCAAAATCCATTTCCTTGTCTTCCTTTTCTCTCTAAAGGCCGGCTACCACCATCACACAAAAACCACCGTCGCCGCTTCGTTCCCAACATGCAACACGAACCAATCACAAAATAATGATCCTCGTATCAATACCTACACACCGACCCATCTAAGAAAAACACACATGCAATGGGTTTGAAAAAAATAAAAATCGGGTTGAGTACTAGCAAATTCGTGTATATAGTAGAGTGTAAATGAGTTAGATTAGTCTTCTAATGAGGTGGGTTTGGTTGAAAAGCGTTTGGTTTGAGTTCGTGGGTTGCGTCCGTGAGTCCGAGTTCGAGCCAAAGCCGAAACCAACACTTATAGTGTTGATGTGAGTATTCTTGTTATGTTTAATCCATTGTTTCGTTATTTTGGTTCTGATTATTATATTTTTTATGAGGTACGAATTTGCGTTAGATTAGTTATGATGTGGGTTGATTGAGCGATTGTGGTATAGTGTATAGATTATTTTATTCAAATCACTAGTTTGAATTTTGGTCAAAAATGGGTTTTGATGAGTTTTGTAAAAGGTATTTTTGAGCAGAAAACAGAACACGGAAAACAAGGTCTGAGAATTTGTAAAATTTGATTTTAGACTTTGAAATATGATAATGCTTTTTGAGACGATCGTTTTGATACAAGGTAGAGCTTCTAACTCCTAATAACAAAGAAACTAGAGCGAAAACAAGTTTTGAAAAACTTATAAATTGCAAACAGCTATGTTTGGTAAATTGTTTGCTGATCTGATTTTCGACAGCCATTTTGGGCACTTTAGAGTCCGTTTCGGCCTTCCGGCGAAACACGAAAGTTGTCCGGAATGATGTTTTCTATAAAATCTCTTTTTGGCCAAAGTCACGAAAACGTGATATAGCAGATCAAAACTGATGGTCAAACTGCCGCGTTTTTAGTAAAAATACAAGTTCCTGCAGAAACTTTCAGGAGCATTTTGGTCATTTTCTGTCGAGATTCAGGTCTCGGCTAAAACTAAAAAGTTGTCAGAAGCGTGAAAATGTGATTTAAAGGGTCGTTTGGCGCGGGTCAGATTTGGGCAAAAATAAATATAAGTGCAAAAGTCAAAGAAAGTCAAATGTTGACTTTTGAAAGTCAACGGGTTAATACTAAATTTGTCGGGGATAATAAAAGTGATTAAACGCTATTATTACTAAGAGTATGATACTCTAAACTTAACCGTTGAAGCGAGCGGAGTAGATTCTAAAAAAATTGAAACTTTTGTAATAATCGAAGTATAATATCGATATAAGTAAGTAATAACCACATTAAATGTCGAGGGTTTGACGAGATAAATAAATATTTTTATAAATGTAATTGGATTCCGAGACTTACTAAATATGGTAACTTTCCGAAAATAGAAACTTTCTAAAAATAGAAATTTTCCTAAAATAGAAAGTATTCGATTAAGCGATATATGATATAAATGAAAGAACGATCGTAACCTAATATTGTGAGGTTTTAGGATCTAAGGCGCAAGTGGATTTCTCATCACATGTATGAATGTATATATATATACACACCATATATATGATTTTGTTGATACGATGTACGCATCGTTGATTATACTTTTCGGTATAGTAATCGAACGACTCTAATTATAGGTCGTGATCGCGTTTGTGAATTTTCGTACTAGACTTTATTGTTTAATCATCGGCTTTTGATCAAGGTGAGTTCATAGCCTCGCTTTTAAAGTTTTCAATGTTTTTTTAACTCCGCGAGGGGGATATATTGCTTGTTTTGTGAAATTGAACGCAAACTGTTTTGATACTTGAATATGATTCCTTCACTACTGAGTATATGCCTTTTTGCTGTGTGACCGTTAGTTACCATGTGTTGGTGAACGCTAATGCATTAAATAGATCTATTGGGTTTGACAACCCTGTCCGGGGTTTGAATCCGTTGGGACCACCCTGTCAAACGGACATTTTGTGGTTAGTATTAGGAGAAGTGGCATACTTCTCGGACATGATTTCGTCCTACGGGATGAATGTGTTAAGTTTCGGTACACGGGCTCTTTAGTTGGAAATCACTATTTTTATAACTTGACTTACGAGCCAACGTTATACGTTTTGTGGAACCCAAAATATGCATTCTATGTGTTAATTGTAAACTCTATGAATTCACTCAACGTTTTGTTGACTTTTTAAGCATGTATCTCAGGTTAATTGCTGTTGATGGCTGGATGGGACGGAACGCGGATATCAAGGACGGTGTCTCGGTGAAGTAGTGTCATTAATTAAACAAGTGTTTTAGAAATCAAGTCGTGTTGTGACTTTTAGAAATAATTTCTATAATGGTATTGGGACCTATGTAACTCTGATCTTTCTAATAAATGAAATTGTGTTTTATAAACGTATCTTTGAACGTTTACTGGGACTCGTGTGCATGTATAGTGAAGTAGCACCCCAATGTTGTATTCCGCTGCGTATCGTAGTTTGGGGGTGTTACAGCTATGAACTCACTTAGCAAAATGAGCAAATGATAATCACGCAAGTAAAAGGTGATATAGGAATCTAGCCGCGACCTAGAATAATAACGCGTCTCAGAAACACGGAAAGTATGCCAAGAATTGCACAATATGTTCATCACCAAAATACATCCTTGTGTGTTTGCTTTAGTTTGTTTAACAAAACATGATGAAATGAAATCATATAGTTCTTCGTTAAGTTTCGGCGTTTAATCAAAAAATTACTATTTTAAAAACTTTCTATTTTAGGAAAGTTTTTAGTTTCGGGACGTTAATACCGTCCCCTACATTTTTTAAGTTTCCATAATTCAAAACGCACTAACGAGCCTTAATCTCTTAACTTCTATGTCTGTTTCGCTAAATTCTTACCAAACTTACTATTTTTAGTAACTTTCTCGCTTTTCCCAAAATATGTTAACGGCGTCTTTAAATGATACTAATCAATAGGTATGTGTTACTATATGTTTTGCTAGTGTTTAGAAAGTCAAAAAATGTCCAAAAGTGTCCGAAAACTCATTTTACTATTCACATCAGCGTTAGCTTAAATTTCAGTAGGATTAAGTTTAGTTTCAGCTTATTAAGAATTTAGTTTCAGTTTTCATTATTTAGCTTATTTCATTGCTTATTTTGTTTCTTAAAAGTCGAATTGCATCAGCAGTACTTTGTCCTTTAAGTTTTAATATAGTTTAATACATTTTAAGTCTTGATTTGCAATTTCTAGCTTATTTCTTCAGTTTAATTTAGCTGTCAAAAGTCATAAAAAAACCTAAAAAATTCCAAAAACAGTAGGAACTTAAGTAGAGTCTAAAATTGTTAAATTAGCTTTTAAGTCTAGATTTTATAGCTCATTTAGATGGATAATAAGTTCTTTAAGTTTTAAAGTCTAGTTTAGCTTATTAAGGTTTTTAGCTTACTTGGATTTTGTGCTACTTTGCTTATTTCATTAGTTTGCTTATTTCTTGATCAATTTCAGTAGTATAAGAGTAGTTTAAGCTTTGATTTCTTTTCATTCTTAGATTAAGCACATCATAAGCTCTTTAGGACTTCTTTCCTTTTTCATTTTGATCTAGTTTTGAGTTTTTTATAGCTTATTTTCTAAAATCAAAGGTTAAGCCTACCTTTCTGAGGTCAGTTTAGAAATAAGCTCTTTAAGAGCTTATTAGTGGATTTCAGCCCTAAGTGTCTTTATTAATCTTGTTCCCACTAACTTCCTTTACAACTTTGCTTCTTTGAGTTTTTCATTTTAAGCTCTTTAAAATTTCGAATGCTTTATGGACTTAGTTTGTTGTCGGGATAGATTCTCAGGGTAGAAAGTGTAACTTTTCGATTTTAATTGTTTTTCAGTTAGTCCCTCCGTTAGTTTGTTAGGAATTTGCACCATTAGTCCTTAGTTAAGTTTTTAATTAAGTTTAATAGTTTTAATTAGTAATTAGGTTTAATTTTTAATTAGTTTAATTAAACTTTGAAAAAAAAATAAAAATTTAGGGCTCTTATTTTTAATAATTTTCGGCACTCTTTCTTTAATTAGCGAAATTTTAGTTTACATTTTAAGGTTAATTTTAGTTCGCATTAAGGATTAAAAATTTGTTTACTTGCTTAATTGTCATTATTTGTTGCTTCTTAATTAGTAGTAATAGCTTATCCAAAATACCCTTGCTTCATTCAAATCAGGATCCGAACCTAAACGTGGTTTCAATTTCACTAGTCATTGGGGATAACGACCCGGGTGATCATACTTACCCGGTTTAATATACGTATATTATATATATTATATTATTTTTGTAAGTTTTAACTTTTACCTTAGTTAAAGGTGAATAGTTGAAATTTACCTAAGTAGTATTATTACTATATATTTTACGTGTATAAAACTTGCACAATCAATCGTAAACTACGAAACACTTAGAAAAGATAAAATAACTCATATAATATCTAAACTAATGAATATCCGATGTCGGAACGCGTCCGATGATGTTTTTTAGATTTACGCGGGTTTACTTCCCGGTAAATCGCCAGATTCAAACGTAACGTATAAAAGTAAAAAATAATTGTCGGAAAAGTTTAAAATATTGACCGGAAATTCTCGGGGTGTGACATTCTTCCCCCGTTAAAGAAGCTTTGTCCTCAAAGCTTAAGACGTGGACGAAGGGTTAACGAAAAGATGAGGGTACTTTTTCTTCATTTGGTCCTCGCGCTCCCAAGTAAACTCGTGCCCTCGTCTCGAATTCCACCGGACCTTCACGATTGGAATGAGGCTTTCCTACAGCCATTTAACTTCTCGATCCATAACTTCAACTAGTTCTTTAATGAAATGGAGCTTGTCATCAATCTGGATCTCATCCAACAGAATAGCTAGGGGTTTGTCTATGAAACACTTCTTCAAATTGGAAACATGAAAAGTACTATGAACTCGGCTTAACTGCTCTGGAAGTTCAAGTCGATCAGCAAGCGTTCCCACTTTAGCAATAATCCTGAAAGGTCCTATATAACGAGGGTTTAGCTTCCCCCGTTTGCCGAAACGTATCACCCCTTTCCATGGCGACATTTTCAACATGACCTTGTCTCCAACCTCAAATTCTAATGGATTACGCCTCCTATTGGCATAACTCTTCTGCCTATCTCGGGCAGCTTGAATTCTCTTTTTGATTTGAATGATCTTCTCAGTTGTTTCATGAACAATTTCCAGACCAGTGAGCTAAGCGTTTCCAACCTCAGCAAAACAAATAGGCGATCTACATTTTTGGCCGTAGAGAGCTTCAAACGGTGCAACCTTGATACTAGTGTGATAACTGTTGTTGTAAGAAAACTCCACCAAAGGTAGGTGTCTATCCCAACCTTTCCCAAAATCCACCACACAAGCACGCAGCATGTCCTTCAAGGTTTGGATGGTTCTCTCACTTTGACCATCAGTCTGCGGATGGTAAGCCGTACTCATATCCAATTGAGTACCTAGGGCTTCATTCAATGATTTCCAAAAATGAGAGGTAAACTTACTGTCTCGATCAGAAATAATCGAAACTGGCACTTCATGCCTCGACACTACTTCCTTCAAGTATTGTCTCGTCAACTTCTCCATTGAGTCGGTTTCCTTCATTGGTAAAAAATGAGCAGATTTTGTGAGTCGATCAACAATTACCCAAATTGTATCTTGACCAGTTGACGTTTTTGGTAACTTAGTTACGAAATCCATAGTAATGTTCTCCCACTTCCATACTGGGATCACGGGTTGAACCAACAAATCGGATGGTTTTTGGCATTCGGCCTTGACTTTGGCACAAGTCAAACATTTACTGACGTAGGTAGCAATCTCAGCCTTCATATTCGGCCACCAATACAGTTTCTTTAAATCCTGATACATCTTGTCCGATCAAGGATGTATCAAATACTTTGACTTATGCGACTCGTGCATAATCAACTCTCTTAATTTACCTCGACAAGGTATCCAACTTCTCCCATTCAAGCATAACGTTCCATCAGCACGTGGCTCTAGCTTCTTAATCATACCACACAAATCTTCTGTTTCATAATTCTCCTCCTTTCTCGCCTCAACCTGAGCTTCTAAGATCTGCATAGGGAGGTTCAAACTAATCGTTATAACCAAAGCTCGAACTCGTAGTGGCTTAAGCCGTTCCATTCGGCTCAAGGCATCCGCCACCATGTTCGCTTTTCCCGGATGATAACGTATCTCGCAGCCGTAATCACTCAACAACTCTAACCATCTACGTTGTATCATGTTCAACTCTTTCTGATCTAGAATATGTTGCAAACTATTGTGATCAGTGAACACAACGCATTTCGTGCCGTACAAATAATGTCTCTACATTTTGAGAGCAAACACCACAGCTCCAAGCTCTAAGTCATGTGTAGTGTAATTCTTCTCATGAATCTTAAGTTGGCGTGACACGTAGGCTATGACCTTCTCCCTTTGCATCAAAACTGCGCCCAATCCTTTACGAGAAGCATCACAGTAAACCACGAAGTTTTCACTACCTTCGGGTAAAGCCAAAATCAGTGCACTACACAACTTCTGCTTCAACAGTTGAAATGCAGCTTCTGCCTTTTCACTCCAATCAAACTTCACGTTCTTTTGAGTCAGCTTCGTCATAGGCTTGGCAATTTTTGAGAAACCTTCGATAAATCATCGGTAATAGTCAGCAAGACCTAGAAATTGACGAATCTCTGTCGGAGTCTTGGGCGATGCCCAATCCTTGATTGACTTAATCTTAGCCGGGTCCACGTGAATGCCATCACTATCAATCACGTGACCAATAAATTATACCTTCGATAGCCAAAAGTCGCATTTTGAAAACTTGGCGTACAATTCTTCCTTCTTAAGCAACTCCAAGATTAACTTAAGGTGTTCCGCATGCTCTTCTTTTCTCTTGGAGTAGATCAAGATGTCATCAATAAAAACGATCATGAATTTATCTAGGTACGGTTTGCACACCCGATTCATCAGATCCATGAATACCGCCGATGCGTTGGTCAGTCCAAACGGCATCACTTGAAACTCATAGTAACCGTAGCGTGTCCTAAACGCTGTCTTTAAAATGTATTCCTCTCAAACTCTGAGTTGATGATAACCAGATCTCAGGTCGATCTTAGAGTAGACTCTTGATCCTTGCAACTGATCAAACAGGTCGTTGATTCTATGAAGTGGATATCGGTTCTTCATCGTCAACTTGTATAGTTCACGGTAATCGATACACATCCGAAAAGATCCTTCTTTCTTTTTGACAAACAAGACCGGGGCTCCCCAGGGTGAGGAACTCGGTCTTATAAATCCCTTGTCAGAAAGTTTTTGTAGCTGAGTAGACAATTCTTGCAGTTTCGTCGGTGCTAATCTATACGGAGCTCGTACCACAGGTGCAGCACCAGGGACCAAGTCAATTTGAAATTCGACTTGTCGTGTTGGTGGTAATCCATGTAAGTCCCTGGAAATACCTTCGGAAAGTCCCGTATAATCGGCACGTCCTCAAGTCGCTTCTCCTCCGACTTGTATTCGGTTTCCTTCTTCGTTACTCGTGCCAGAAAATTTAGGCATCCTTTCTCAACATACTTATGAGTTTTTGTGCACGATATAATACTCAACTTCAAATTCTCTCTTCTACTGCCTCTATCACCTTGAACTATCAAAACTTCATCTCCATAGGGAATCCACACAATCTGTTCATCGCAAACGATCACCGCATGATGGTTCGCTAACCAATCCATGCCGATGATGGCGTCAAAGCTTCCAAGTTCTACCGGCATTAGGTCAATATTGAATGGGTGACCTAAAAATCATAACGTACAACCTCTAAGCACAATATTGATTTCAGAAATTCTTTTGTTGGCTAATTCGACAGCATAGCTAACGTCTAAAGTATCGGGGGTTATATCAAGTAAAGTACTAAATGTAGTCGATATGAAACTTCTATCGGCACCCGAATCGAATAGTATGAAAGCATAATGATTGTTGAGAAGAAACATACCCTTGACGACATTTGAATCGGGGTTAGCGTCTCCTCCACCTAGCACATATGCTTTCCCTCTTGCTTCACCAACTCCATTCTTGTTTCCATCTTTGTTTCCACAGTTTTGATCCTTTAAGTTTGGGCAATCACTTCTGTAGTGTCCTTGCCTTCCACACTCAAAACAAGTTACGACCCTCTAATTCACTACTTGACCCCTCTGAGTTGAAGTAGTGGAGATTATGACCTTACAATCCCCGGTCAAATGCCTAACCTTGTTACACTTCCCACATCTCACTGTGCATGGTCCTTCATGGTGAAGCTTACACTTGTTACAGAAAGGCAACGGTCCATTATATGGTTTCTTCTCCTTGTTGCTAGCCGTATAGGCTCTTGCCACATTCTGACCTCCTACATTTGGCCTTTTGAATGGTGGTTGCTGACCACGGTTGTCTCTCTGATTGACCTCCAATCTTCTTTTGTTTTCAGCATTTTTCACAGCATAACCTTTCAACTTTTGGTCCATTAAGTTGTTAGCAATCCTAACAGCATCTTGCAGTCTTGTAGGTTCAGCAGCAATTACATTCCCTTGGATGTTATCGAGGAGTCCTCCAATGAATTTCTCAACCCGACCCTCCTCCTCGAGAACAATCTTGGTGCACATCATAGTCAATTCTTGAAATCTCTAATTATAAGCAGCCAAATCATTATTCTTCATAGTTAAGTTCCACAATTCAGTTTGCATTTTCTGAATCTCATTTCTTGGGCAGTACACTTCAGTCATTAGCTTCATAAGCTCTCTTCATGACATGGCAAATGCAGCCTCAGTCCCAATATTCCTCTTATGTGAGTTCCACCATGTTAGTGCACTGTTTAACAGTGTGCAAGTAGCATACTTAACTTGGGACTTCTCTGGGCAGTTGCTGATATGGAACACTGTTTCCATCTTCTCAAACCACCTTATCAACCTGACAACTCCTTTTGTTCCCTTAAAGTTGAGTGGTTGACACTTCATGAAGTCCTGATATGTGCATTCTCTAGCAACAGGTCTATCACCTCTACCATTCTCATTTGGATTTCCATTTCCACCATTTCCATTCTCACCATTTCCATTCTCACCATCTCCATTACCGCCATTTCCATTATCGCCGTCACTGCCGTTCTGGCTTTGATTCTCAGCCTCGAGAGCATTGGCGGCACGGGTCGCCTCATGAGCAGCCAACGCTTCTTCCACACGTCGGTTAATGAGTTCTTCGATTGCTTCAGGGGTCATACCGGAGCGAGTGATAGTCATTGTTCTACGTCACAAGACATAACGCACGATGAGATTCGATACGAGGTATAGCCATTTTAAATGGTAAATAGGGTTTATATAGGAAAATACAATAGAACATGTTTTGCCAAAACACGTAAATAACAATAAAGATGAATACGCGAGAGAATCAAAACAAGCTTTTCATTTCACGAATAAAAGCATAATTCGGTTACAACCAACCCAAAATAGGTACATGATTTACGATTATTTCTACTGCCAACATCTAGACCTAACCATCAGTCTAATGTCCTACATGATCACGGTACTACTAGTCTAAGGGCGAAAACCCAAATGTCTCTTAACATACGACTCCAACCTCTTAAGTCTCTTTCGAGTATCATCACGATCCCTACGAACCTGACAAAACTCCTCCTGCGATAAGGTCGACCGAAAGGGATAGCCTCACCGGGTCAGAAAAGAGTCGCTGAACGTCGATGAATCCCGGGTGGGGCAACAACAGGTGCAAGGGGAAACTCTGAGAATGGTGCAAGAGTATCATGAGATGACGATACGGGTCTCTGCTCAGCAGGCTCAAACTCACCGTCCGCCTCTGTGTCATCAGAACACAAAAAGGGTAA
This sequence comes from Tanacetum coccineum, assembly GCA_026074375.1. NCBI lineage: Eukaryota > Viridiplantae > Streptophyta > Magnoliopsida > Asterales > Asteraceae > Tanacetum > Tanacetum coccineum. The sequence continues at coordinate 44,201 of BQNB010018328.1, forward strand.
AACCAATGGCAAATCTCGTGCGAGAGGTAAAGAATCCTCCGATGGATCAGAATCAGAAGAAGGTAAATAGTCCACTAAATCAAGTACCCCGGCAGGTGAGACGACTGAAACTGTCCCCACATCCAGTGTAACTATAGGGTCAGCTGGAACAACAGGAACCTCAGGGATAACATGGATAATAGCAGGAATAGCACCAAAGAGAATCACTCGTGGGGCATGAGAACCCACACTCTCCTCAGATGTATTAGACGAAATAGAAATAACAGAAGCAGCCATGACCTGCACAAGCACAAGTTTATATAAATCCTCTTTATATGAAACCATGCACGTGCAAGCAAAGCCAAGAAATAAGTACGATGCGAAATTAAGATATGTCAAAAATGATGAATAATTTTAATTATGGAAATATGATATATAAATCGAGTACTTATTAATATATTGAAAGCGCATTATGATAAGATATATATGTAAGCAGGTAAGGCACGTAGGATCACATACTGGTTATAGACCAGACCTAGATATACTACCTGGTTGTCTATAACCTTGGCTCTGGATACCAATCTGTCACGTCGAAAACACGTGTTCGAGGGCGTGACGTCATAATACACATCACACAAGATACAAAGAACGACCTCTAAGGGTACGTTTGAAAATTCAACATCGTTGCATTAATTAAAATAGTTAAATTTGACATAAGTTTAAAGATAATATGCGGAAGCGAATAAAAGTTTTAAAAATTGACAACGATGTTTAAACAGTAGATAATAGCATTTCTTGAAAATCGGCCCAATGAATAGCGACACCAAATAGCAAGCAAAGACATCCACAGCTAAGCACCTGAGAAAAAAAAATGCTAAAACGGTCAACATAAAGTATAGTGAATTCATAGGTTTGAATTTAATATTAAAAGTGGACCACAAGTTCACAGTACGCACGTGACAGTTATAACAGATACAACTTCACATAAAAAGAATGTATTTACTGTTGCACTAAGCTCATGACACCGAAGCTCAATTTAAAAGGAAGCATTTTATATGCTAAATAGTATTCCACGCCCTAAAGGTATCTGACCAAGATCACCTATTGACATTCCGACATGGTATATATCCGTTTGTTCGGGACCTTCGAATCTAGTAAGCGCTACTTACCCAGATAGGGATAATTACTCCCAATAGATCTATTTACAACATTCGCGCTCACTTAACCAGTAGGGTCAGTTAAGCAATTGACGGTTCATGATAATTCGGGCATTAGTGGTCGCTACTTAGGCAACACGTAATCAGGAAAAGGAAACATAAAGTAAACGTGTCAATAGTTTGAAAACAAGCAATGTTTCTCACCCCAAAATAGTAAAGTAAAAGTAGAAAACATGGGGCTATTGTAACAACCCGAGTTTCACGACATGTATGACGATCGCGAATTCGACGTCATAATATTTATTTTATAAAATCGTGTGAGCGAACGTCGACATTTAAAATTTTATTTGTCGTAAATAATTATTTTTGTATTTTATTACGAACGGAAATTTAAAATATTTATTTTTGACGTTTCACGAGTCACCGTTTAACCGCGCGTTCGCTAATCATTTTGAGCGACATAAAAATTTTCGACGCATCTCATTATTAATTTTTAAGATCGTAAATTTGTTATTTTTAGGAATGTCGTCTTTTGTTCCTTGTCTTGAGCCAAACTAGTGTTTTAAAATGTACACGCTTTATTAGAACGTCTTAAACTAAATAAAGCTTGACGAAACAAAAATATTTAGGAAAGAAACTAACGAAGGTTAGAGGGCCGGTTATACTTAACTAAATAAGGACCAAGCATGCTAAAATTTGGAAGAACAAAGAGAAGGAGGGGCCAATTGTGGACAAAATGTCAGCACTCTCCATGGCGTAAACACGAGCGTAACGTCCTGGAAACCTCACATCACCAATGGAGTCGATAATAGAGAATACTAAAATGCAATGATTAAGAAATAAGGGATACAATTGTCATGACAATATCACAACCAATAAACAACTCTTTTTTATATATTAAAGTTGGGTCTCACATACAACAAAAATAATCCACGAACTCTAATAAATCAAAACATTCAACAAAGTACATTGCAACATACACCAAGGGAGTGAACTCCATGCAACCCTAGCAGTCTTACTCTAGCCACTTTCGCCTAACCCATGAAGCTCACCTGAAAATGATGCTAAAATACGTCAACACAATGGTTGGTGAGGTTCATAGGGTTAAGACACATAACAAAATCTTGTAAAACAATTGCTGTGACCGGATGACTCTGATGTAGTCGGTGGGTAAGGGGTAGACAATGGTGCAGACCTCCAACGTCTAAAAGCCTCATTATGTCTTGGAGTCCTAGCAAGTGATCGATGAACAAACATATGTGGTGTAGATGAATCAGCATCGGTAGTTTCTGGTGGTGTATGTCTGAATAAGGAATGATCTGAAGGTGCACTAGAAGAAGATGAGTCTGGTGAAGAATGACGATCCGATGAATGATGAGATACACGTCTCCATGCAAGTCTACAAGCATGAATGGGTCTAACTCTCTTCCTCACAGTCAACAACTTACGTGGCCTATTGAGGTGGGTGCGATAAGGTCGACCGAAAGGGATAGCCTCACTGGGTCGGACAAGAGTCGCTGAACGTCGACGAATCCCGGGTGGGGCAACAACAGGTGCAAGGGGAAACTCTAAGAATGGTGCAAGAGTATCATGAGATGACGATACAGGTCTCTGCTCAGCAAGCTCGGACTCACCGTCCGCCTCCGTGTCATCAAAACACAAAAAGGGTGAAACCAATGGCAAATCTGGTGCGGGAGGTAAAGAATCCTCCGATGGATCAGAATCAGAAGAAGGTGAATAATCCACTAAATCAAGTACCCCGGCAGGTGAGACGACTGAAACTGTCCCCACATCCGGTGTAACTATAGGGTCAGCTGGAACAACAGGAACCTCAGGGATAACATGGATAATAGCAAGAATATCACCAAAGAGAATCACTCGTAGGGCATGAGAACCCACACTCTCCTCAGATGTATTAGACGAAATAGAAATAACAGGAGCAACCATGACCTGCACAAGCACAAGTTTATATAAATCCTCTTTATATGAAACCATGCACGTGCAAGCAAAGCCAAGAAATAAGTACGATGCGAAATATGATATGGCAAAATGATGAATAACGTAATTATGGCAATATGATATATATAATCAGTACTTATATATATTAAACGCTATTATATTAAGATATAAATGTAAGCAGGTAAGGCACGTAGGATCACATACTGGTTATAGACCAGACCTAGATATACTACCTGGTTTTCTATAACCTTGGCTCTGGATACCAATCTGTCACACCCCCAAACGGGGCCTAGTCGGAAACACGTGTCCGGGGGCGTGACGTCATAATACACATCACACAAGATACAAAGAACGACCTCTAAGGGTACGTTTGAAAATCCAACATCGTTGCATTAATTAAAATAGTTAAAGTTTGACATAAGTTTAAAGATAATATGCGGAAACGAATAAAAGTTTTAAAAATTGACAATGTTTAAACAGTAGATAATAGCATTTCTTGAAAATCGGCCCAATGCATATCGACACCAAATAGCAAGCAAAGACATCCACAGCTAAGCACCTGAGAAAAACATGCTAAAACGGCCAACATAAAGTTGAGTGAATTCATAGGTTTGAATTTAATATTAAAAGTGGACTACAAGTTTACAGTACGCACATGACAGTTATAACAGATACAACTTCACATAAAAAGAATGTATTTACTGTTGCACTAAGCTCATGACACCGAAGCTCAATTTAAAAGGAAGCATTTTATATGCCAAATAGTATTCCACGCCCTAAAGGTATCTGACCAAGATCACCTATTGACATTCCGACATGGTATATATCCGTCTGTTCGGGACCTCCGAATCTAGTAAGCGCTACTTACCCGGATAGGGATAATTACTCCTAATAGATCTATTTACAACATTCGCGCTCACTTAACCTGTACGGTCAGTTAAGCAATTGACGGTTCATGATAATTCGGGCATTAGTGGTCGCTACTTAGGCAACACGTAATCAGGAAAAGGAAACGTAAAGTAAATGTATCAATAGTTTAAAAACAAGCAATGTTTCTCACCCCAAAATAGTAAAGTAAAAGTAGAAAACATGGGGCTATTGTAACAACCCGAGTTTCACGACGTGTATGACGATCGCGAATTCGACGTCATAATATTTATTTTATAAAATCGTGTGAGCGAACGTCGACACTTAAAATTTTATTTGTCGTAAATAATTATTTTTGTATTTTATTACGAACAGAAATTTAAAATATTTATTTTTGACATTTCACGAGTCACCGTTTGACCGCGCGTTCGCTAATCATTTTGAGCGACGTAAAAATTTTCGACGCATCTCGTTATTAATTTTTAAGATCGTAAATTTATTATTTTTACAAATGTCGTCTTTTGTTCCTTGTCTTGAGCCAAACTAGTGTTTTAAAATGTACACGCTTTATTAGAACGTCTTAAACTAAATAAAGCTTGACGGAACAAAAATATTTAGGAAAGAAACTAACGAAGGTTAGATGGCCGGTTATACTTAACTAAATAAGGACCAAGCATGCTAAAATTTGGAAGAACAAAGAGAAGGAGGGGCCAATTGTGACAAAACCTCAAAGTACTTTCCTATATATATAGGAAGTATACATCCACTTTCTCATAGTTAACCAAAAATCCATTTCCTTGTCTTCCTTTTCTCTCAAAAGGCCAGCCACCACCATCACACAAAAACCATCGTCGCCACTTCATTCCCAACATGCAACACGAACCAATCACAAAATAATGATCCTCGTATCAATACCTACACATCCATCCAAGAAAAATGCATATGCAATGGGTTTGAAAGAAATAAAAATCGGGTTGAGTACTAGCAAATTCGTGTATATAGAAGGGTGTAAATGAGTTAGATTAGTCTTTTAATGAGGTGGGTTTGGTTGAAAAGCGTTCGGTTTGAGTTCGTGGGTTGCGTCCGTGAGTCCGAGTTCGAGCCAAAGCCGAAACCAACACTTATAGTGTTGATGTGAGTATTCTTGTTATGTTTAATCCATTGTTTCGTTGTTTCGTTATTTTGGTTCCGATTATTATATGTGATGAGGTACGAATTTGCGTTAGATTAGTTATGATGTGGGTTGATTGAGCGATTGTGGTATAGTGTATAGATGATTTTAGTCATATCACTAGTTGGAATTTTGGTCAAAAATGGGTTTTGATGAGTTTTGTAAAAGGTATTTTCGAGCAGAAAACAGAACACGGAAAACGAGGTCCGAGAATTTGTAAAATCTGATTTTAGACTTTGAAATATGATAAAGCTTTCCGAGACGATCGTTTTGATATAAGGTAGAGCTTCTAACTCCTAATAACGAAGAAACTAGAGCGAAAACAAGTTTTGAAAAACTTATAAATTGCAAACAGCTATGTTTGGTAAATTGCTTGCTGATCTGATTTTCGACAGCCATTTTGGGCACTTTCGAGTCCGTTTCGGCCTTCCGGCGAAACACGAAAGTTGTCCGGAATGATGTTTTCTATAAAATCTCTTTTTGGTCAAAGTCACGAAAACGTGATATAGCGGGTCAAAACCGATGGTCAAACTGCTGCGTTTTTATTAAAAATACAAGTTACAGCAGATTCTTGCAGGGGCATTTTCGTCATTTTCCGTCGAGTTTCGGGTCTCGGCTAAAACTAAAAAGTTGTCCGGAATATCGTTTCGCATAAAATCTCTTTTTACTCCGAATCGTGAAAATGTGATTTAGAGGGTCGTTTGGCGCGGGTCAGATTTGGGTAAAAATAAATATAAGTATAAAAGTCAAATGTTGACTTTAAAAAGTCAACGGGTCATATAAGACTTATATAATTTTTAACTAAGTACATGGATATAAATAAAATGATAAGTATTAAAAATATACTTAGATATTTAAACTTACCAAAGATGGTAACTTTCCGAAAATAGTAACTTTCTAAAAATAGAAAGTTATCGAAAATATAACGTTTTCAATTAAAGTCACGTAAGATAAAACGTGAGTGACAATTATAACTCAATGTTGTGGGGTTTTGGGATCTAAGGCGCAAGTGGATTTCTCATCACATGTAAGAATGTATATATAAAATTTAAAATAGGGTTTTCACTTCACACAACTTAACCTAAATCTGACATAAAAACTCAGCCTTGACAACGAATCTTGTTTGAATTATTTAAAAACTTCCACTCACTTTTAATTCTGAAACCTATGGGTTTTAAAGTAGACTCACTACGTAGATAATTTAGGCATTTGAAAATCATAAAAGCTATCGGAGATCAAGTTAAGACTCCTCGCAAGATGACCCTTCTAAACTGCCAACAATTTAACTCCGAATTTACTAACCCTAAAACCCTAATTACACATGATTAACTTCATTAACAATATAAAAACGATTTTAAAAGATAAAAACCCTAAATTTATAAATCTTACATGAACCCTAATCCATCATATTAATTATTACATGTGTTATTAATTTTAATATAACAAGAATTGATAAATTAACTAGAATTGATCAAAGATTAGAAAATTTACCTTAGAAAAGATCCCTAAAATTTTTCTCTTCTTTTCTCCTCTTGAAACCGATCGAACTAATGGGGAGAGGGTTTTTGGGGATTTAATTTGTATTTATAGGCTACTAGAAAAGTTTTAGATAATTCCTAATTGGAATTTGTTTCCAACTAAAACTCCTTTTCTTTTTTTTTCTTTTTCCTTTTATTTTCTAAAATTCGTTTTTACTATTCATGGGGGAAAAATATTTTTTTTCTTTTTTTATTAATTAATTAATTATCTTTATACCTTAAGTTTTATAAAAACCTAAGCTAATTTGTTAAACCATTTTACTTGAAAACTACTTTCTAAAAATAACTTTTCATTTCCAAATTTACTTTCTAAAAATAGAAAGTCTTCCAAAAACTCTCATATTTTAACAAACTTATTTCTTTCACAAATGACACACTTCTCATTTTAATCCATCACCTAAATATCCACATATTAACCAAAACAATTCTCTCAAAATACCCAATCAATTCCATCATCACTATAAGTGACTAAAATAAAATTTCTCCATCAAATAACTCATTTCCCTTAACTTAACCTCTAAAACCTAAACTTATCATTAATTACAAACACAAAAATACGTATACGTATAAATACTTACACATTTAACACAAACCGCTAAAACCTCAATAATCATTTCCTTGTTACTTAAAAGTGAACGAAAGGAACTCAACAAATTTCACCATCAATCCAATCTCATCGAGACGATCACACTCAATAGATTGATTATCCAATGTCACATATCACACACAAATACATATAATCTCACATAAACACATAAAATCACATAAACCATACATTGCAACATGCACATAAGTCAATACTACGGTTTGACCAACCTGCTCAAGTCATGGTTGTTACACAAAACCTCAAAGTACTTTCCTATATATATAGTAAGTATACATCCACTTTCTCATAGTTAACCCAAAATCCATTTCCTTGTCTTCCTTTTCTCTCTAAAGGTCGGCCACCACCATCACACAAAAATCACCGTTGCCGCTTCGTTCCCGACATGCAACACAAAGCAATCACAAAATAATGATCCTCGTATCAATACCTACACATCCATCCAAGAAAAACGCACATGCAATGGGTTTGAAAGAAATAAAAATCGGGTTGAGTACTAGCAAATTCGTGTATATAGAAGGGTGTAAATGAGTTAGATTAGTCTTCTAATGAGGTGGGTTTGGTTGAAAGCGTTCGGTTTGAGTTCGTGGGTTGCGTCCGTGAGTCCGAGTTCGAGCCAAAGCCTAAACCAACACTTATAGTGTTGATGCGAGTATTCTTGTTATGTTTAATCCATTGTTTCGTTGTTTCGTTATTTTGGTTCCGATTATTATATGTGATGAGGTACGAATTTGCGTTAAATTAGTTATGATGTGGGTTGATTGAGCGATTGTGGTATAGTGTATAGATGATTTTAGTCATATCACTAGTTGGTATTTTGGTCAAAAATGGGTTTTGTAAAAGGTATTTTCAAGCAGAAAACAGAACACGGAAAACGAGGTCCGAGACGATCGTTTTGATATAAGGTAGAGCTTCTAACTCCTAATTACGAAGAAACTAGAGCGAAAACAAGTTTTGAAAAACTTATAAATTGCAAACAGCTATGTTAGGTAAATTGCTTGCTGATCTGATTTTCGACAGCCATTTTGGGCACTTTTGAGTCCGTTTCGGCCTTCCGACGAAACACGAAAGTTGTCCGGAATGATGTTTTCTATAAAATCTCTTTTTGGTCAAAGTCACGAAAACGTGATATAGCGGGTCAAAACTGATGGTCAAACTGCTGCGTTTTTATTAAAAATACAAGTTACAGCAGATTCTTGCAGGGGCATTTTCGTCATTTTTCATCGAGTTTCGGGTCTCGGCTAAAACTAAAAAGTTGTCCGGAATATCGTTTCGCATAAAATCTCTTAACTTAAACTTAAAATTCCATATATATTAAACTTAAACTTAAAATTACATATATATATACAAATAACTATTTAATATAAATTTACAACTATAAAATACATGATAATTATAATTATATTTTTTAAAATTATTTTTTCTTTGCTTATAAACTTGTTGGTAATAATATACGCTTTCATTGTAACAATACATTATTTTTTATACATATATAACAATCATGATATATATATATTGATGAGTTTATTTCATGCATTCTTATTATATATGATATAAGAAATTTTTTTTTGTGATTTTAAAAATCGTTTTGATATATTATCTTTTGATATCAAATTCATTTTAAATCTCAGGACATCGTACATTTTAAATAAATGTTACTTTTGATATTTCATAAGTTAGAGTTCATAATTATTTTAAATAATTTTTTGATATATAAGACATATTAAATGTTTATAAAGGATATATATGCAATTATGAAACATATACGGTAAGCAAAGTCTATCCGTATGGAACAGTCGAGGTGTTAGGTAGAAACGGAGTTCGGTTTAAGGTAAATGGACACAGGGTAAAGAAGTATCATGGACACGAGATAGACGAGATTAACAAAACAGTATACTTTATCAAAACATAGCATGAGCCCGAGTCTAACTTAAAGACTAATTAATAAACAAAAGTGCTGTCGGGAGACAACTCATCTTTTATTTAATGAAATTTCTTTTTGCATTAGTTGGTTTACATGTTTCTTACTTTATTTTGCAGAATACAGAAGCTAGGAGGCAATTATCGAGACCGGCTCGACTCATAATCATTTGGTAACTCTGCTGAATTTGCAGTAGTTAGGGCGTAACAGATTAAGTTTACACATAACCACTACAGTTACGACGTAACCCATTTCAAGGTTACGCCGTAACACCTTAAAACTTAAAATTTTTACCATTTGATTACGACGTAACCACTATGGTTACGCCGTAACCTCCTTCTAAAATCCTAAAAATTTAAGTTTTAAACATGTCTAAACCTTGTATACGTAAATGGACTTTGTGGGTATGTTCTCTGGAAGCCCTCACGAGACTAAACTCTCACTTAGGCCACCAAGTGGTTTAAAAGGCTTGTTGTATATGCTAAATGCAACCGTGATTCATACGAAAGTGAGTTAGGTTTGTATTTTCCGTACACTTCATAATTCTTGTAGAACGGTTTTATGAACTTAAGCAAGAAATGCATGCTGATTTAAAGTACGTTGAATCCCTTGAAAAAGAAATTAACGAACTTGAATCTGATAAAGCAGAATTTTCAAACATGTATGATATACTTTTGCAAGAATGTGTGTCTAATGATGTTATGTATGCTTATTTGCATTCGTTATCTGATTTAGATGCTCATGCTGAATTGCAATGCTTATATGTTCATAAAGTGAAAGAATGTGAATGTCTTACAAAAAACTTTTGAAACAAACTGAAACTGTTAGTAAAGAAGTTTATAATGAGCTTTTACGAAGTTTTGCTAAATTAGAAAAACACTCGATTTCTCTTGAACTTGCTTTACAACAATGTCAAGAACAAATGAAAAATGACACAGTTTGCAAAGAAAAAGAGTCAACTGTATTTCTAAAAGAACGTGAACATATTTTGTAAATACAAATATGAAAGCTTTAATTGCAATGACACTAAAACATTGCCATAAGTGAGTTAAAGAAACTCATTGAGAAGAACAAAGGAAAGGGTGTGGATACTAATTTTGAAAAACAATCAATCTTGGGGAAACCGCCTTTGCAACCAATCAAAAATCAACCAGTGGTAAGACAACCAACTGCGTATAAATCTGAATGATCCCAATTGCCAAGACATAGGAATGCCTACCAAGTTGGTGTGTCGCATGATTTGACAAAACCAATCACTCCACATTTTCTTGGCCTCGAGTTATGAAATCGTCTATAGTAAAGCCATATGATTGTTAATGCAGCTTGGCCCTCTAAGGATAAGCCCAAAGCATCGTGTCATTTCAGTCATCAAAGGAATCTGTAGGCAAAATGACATGGATATATCACCTACCATAGGAAGCCAAGACAAAGGCACCAACTTTAGTAAAGATAAACCTTGAATACCAAACCTAGTGTGCAATAATCTGCTAGATTACCAAACACTACTAATGGTAACAAACCGAAACCTAGGAACTTTAATCAACAACCTAGGAATTGGCCACCATCCATGAGTAGTCGTGTATCGAAAGTGAACTGTTAACACAGCAGAACCACCTAGGAATCAAAAGCCTTTCTTGAAGTCAAAAGACTTGGCATGTCCCTTACATGCAAAAAGTGCATTAAAGTGCAAATCACGATGAGTGCATCTTAAAATACCTGTCAAATGTAAATTCTAGTGCCTTTGCACAAAAAAAGGATGCACAATCCCATAAGACAACAAAGAGATACTACTGTAAAAAGATAAGCCGACTCTAATAATCAATGTATACAGATCCCCATAGTACAAAGGTTTTTCTCCAATAAGTCCTCCAATGATGTATCGGAAAAACAACGCCTCCTAGATCTAGTCTTACAAGAAACCAAATGGTAGAAACATTCCTCAGTTGGTCTTAAGTTGGATTGCCTATTAGAAAGTCAGTTGAAACCCGCTACAACACGAATGATAGTGCTTCACCATTAGGAAAGGAAACACATAATCCTAAAACTGTTATTTGTGCAAACTCTTCTTCTTTGAGTGCAGGTACTTCAATGGCTTCCGAACCCATCTCTTCAAATCGTTCATCTAATGTAAATATTCTATCAACATCTTCTTTGTATAAACATTCTATTTTTAATTATGTTAGAAAATATTTTTGAAAAAGAAAATACAAAAATATAAAATTTCAAAAAGGAAATACAAAATTAAAAAATCTCAAAAAGAAAATACAAAATCAGAAAAACAGAAAATTTCCAAAAAGAATCTTCTCGACATGTCTCTTGGATCGAAACATATTACTTACCCATAAATGTTTGATTAACATCTGACATGGGCGTTTTAAATGAAGTTTTCGAGCAAGAGTTTCAAAAGCTTTCAAAACATGCATTTCTAATTTTCTTATGGTTTGTATATTAAATGTCAATATAATAACCGTTCTTCAAAGAAAAGAAAATATACGCTTCAGTGCATTTACCTTAACAACGAAAGATAAATCTTTTTTGGTCCCTTGAGCTATTCAACAAAGGTGTGGGGGGGGAGGGGGTGGCATTTGAATTTTGTAGCTCAAGTCAATGGCTTGTTATTAAATGACAGATAACAACCCAATCTTTAAATAAAGGAAAATGTGCAATCATGTACATTTATCCTCACAACGAGAAGATAACAACTTCTCGGACTTGAGCTGACATAAAAAGTCAATTCAAAAGACATTCAAAGTCTTTCGAGCTCAAGTAACATTGGTTTTTCAAAACACGTTGAACATAATTTTTCAAGAATTTCTCAAAAGGTTCTTCAAAATCTTTTAAAATTGTGTGTTCGACACTCCCTCCTCATGCATCTTTCAAAAGTCGAATCATTTTTTATAAGTGAATCAATTTTTGAGGGGGAGCTTTTAAAACCAAGTTTTAATGCGTTTAGGCACATACTCACATGTCTATTTTGTGTGTCTAAAACATTTCAAAAATGTTTAAACAAATGAAAAATGTTAAAATGTTAATAATATTTAAACACTCATTTTGTTAAAACATATACAAGTAGCTCAAACTTAATTTCACATGGAATTTACAATGTCATAATCCTATTCTCTCAATTGGTGTCATATGTGTGAAATTGAGGGGGATCAAGAAGAAACAGTTCCACATAACTCATGTTTGTAACAATTTTCTCCCCACAGAATTTTCAAGTCAAATTTTAATCACCTGATATTTCAAAAACTAAGTGCATTAGTATTTTAAAATAAGGGGAGAAATGTAATTAAAATGTGATCTTAAAAATAATAAGTGATCTAATCGACTCAAAGTGCTTTATACTCTTCGGAAAAGGTTTTATGGTTACTACTGTTCTTTATATTCCGCTGCATATTTATATTATCTGTAAAACATATCCTAGATGAGTCTATAACAATCTCCACAATATACAAATCTTTTTGAACAAACACAAAAGACAGCTTCTACCTCACAAAAGAACTTATATTGCTCCTACTCTTACTCAAAAACTTTTTGGCAATATGAGAAGGATTTCTAAGGGTTATAATGGGGTGGACATTCCATTGTTTCCAACAATGCTTGTTCAGGGCCTAATTTTTCAGGGTTAAGGATCAACAATCCTAGTTGAGTCCCATCACACACCCACCAGTGCTCCATCCACCTCATAACCACCAAATTCACCACCATCTATGCAAATAACCCATGTTGCAAAAGAGGCTGCTACCATGTCCCATGATTCACCTCTCCTAAGAGTTCACTCACTTGGAAGTGATGAGGGCAGTATAACACTTCATGAATTGACGGTTCTTTATACCACATTGTCCAAGAAAGTGGAGAGTTTGGAATCCGACTTGAAGCAGACCAAACTGACATATGGTGCTGCTTACACTAAGCTAATCATGAAGGTGAAGAAGTTGGAGAACAGAATTAAGTCAAGCAAACCTAGAAGAAGGGTCAGACTTATTGTTTCAGAAGATGAAGATGACTTGGAGGATCTTTCCAAACAGGTGAGGAAGATTCCTTAGTTTGATAAAGATGAGGGAATTACTCTGGTACAGATAGGTGCACAAACTCAGGGGAGGCATGAGCATGATTTGGAACCTAATTTTAAGTTTATTTCTCCTGAAGAAGTTTATACTGCTGAGCCTGATATTAGTACTGCTGTGTACCAATTAGTACTGCTGGTGCAGAAGTTAGTACTGTCAGCCCTGAAGTTAAAACTACTGCTGAAAGTTTAGTGTACAACAGAAGAAGTGCAACAAAGAGAAAAGATAAAGGCAAAGCTATTATGAAAGAAGCTGAACCTGTTCAGAAGAAAACAAAGTTGCAACTAGAGCAAGAAAGACTTGGGTATGAAGAAGCTCTTAGATTGCAAGAATAACATGATTAAAAAGAAAGGCAAAAGATAGCCAGAGTTCATGAAAAAGCTAACACTTTCAATGCTGAAGAATGGGATAGCATACAAGCTCAAATTAAAGCTGATGAAGAATTAACATAGAATTTACAAGCAGAAGAAAGAGGAAAATTCTCTGAAGTTGAGAAAGCAAGACTGCTTGTAGAAATGATAAAGGAAAGAAAGAGATTGTTTGCCCAACAAAGAGCTGAACAAAGAAGGAACAAGCCCATGACTCAAGCTCAACAAAGAACTTACATGTGTATTTATATCAAGAATATAGGAAGTCACACTCTACAACAATTGAAGAAACTTTCCTTTGATGAGATCAAGGAGTTATTTGAGACTACAATGAAGAGGGTAAAAGATTTTGTTCCCATGGAGAGTGAAGATTAGTTCCTAAGATATCAACTGGAAGTTCTAAGAGAACTGCAGAAACAGAACTTGAGCATGAAGGGTCTAAGAGGCAAAAGACTAATGAAGAACAATCATCTAAATAGGAAAAGGAATTATTAGAAGAAGAGCTATAGAAATTTATGATGATAGTTCCAATGGAAGAAGTCTATGTTGAAGCCCTACTGGTCAAATATCCAATCATAGACTAGGAGGTTTACTCTGAAGATACAAGAAAGTATTGGAAAATTATCAGAGTTGGAAACCATACAGAAGCTTATCAGACTTTTGATGATATGTTAAAGAAATTTGATACAGATGACCTGGATAAGCTATGGAGTTTGGTTAAAGAAAGATTCAGTTCAACAGATCCTACTGATGACAAAGAAAGAACATTATGGGTTAAATTAAAGAGGTTGTTTGAACCTGATATTAATGACATTCTGTGGAAGCTTCAGAGATATATGCATGATCCATTGATATAGAGGTTATATGATACATGTGGTGTTCACCATGTATCTACAGACAGAGGACATGATATCTTCATGTTGGTTGAGAAAGATTATCCACTGACAAGAGGGATTTTGACTTTGATGTTGTGTAACAAGCTGCAAGTGGATCAATATTCAGAGATGGCAAATGAACTTTTAAAGAAAATCTTCATACTAGCAAACAAACCAAGACAGTAAAGTGTTTGGAAGCATCCTCTTTACACAGAAGGTTTAATTCAGAAACTTAATGATTTGAAGGTAAATCACAAGTTTAGGGGAGGATTGTTGGGAATTAAGGGCTTCTACAAGTTTCTACTGCTGGTTCAACTTAGTACTGCCAAGAGAAGACTTAGTACTGCCAAGCTAAGTTAGTACTGTTAGTGTTATAGTTAGTACTGTCAGTACAAAATGTTAGTACTGTCAGTTTATTAGTACTGTTAGTTATAATAGTTAGTACTGCTTATGTGATATGCATGAGATATATTAGGAATAGATATGCATGATCATGTAACGCGTTTTGTAAGCCCATTAGGGTTTCCTTGGTGTATAAAAGGAACCCTACGGCATAGATCTAGATATCAAGTTTTATATAGTTTTCATAGCAAATATAGTTAGTATTCATAGTTTCAAGGTTATTCTGTAACTTTGATTGTGTTTAATATATTGAAAGTTTAGCAAGATCTTGTTTTACTGTTTCATTGTTCTTCTTAGTATTACAAGCTAGATTCCGCATAGTTTGTAGTATTTACAATCTTAGTTTCTACTATAGTTGTTTTGGATCTATCCAACACAACTAAGCTTTAACAAGCTAAGTAAGATCTGTTCAAAAGGGATCAACAAGTGGTATCAGAGCTTGTTGAGAAACTTTGAATAAGAAGAACACTACATCTATACAAGATCTCATATTCAAAGAGAAGATGGAGTCACAATCAGAAACTACCCAAACAGTGTCTGCACTAAAACTTCCAGTACTCAAAACTCAACAGTTGTAGTAAACCCGAAGGTCTTTGATGCTCAGCCTTCACTTTTGCATAAGTAAAACACATACTAACGTAGGTAGCAATGTATCTCTTCATTCCTGGCCACCAATACATACCATGAAGGTCATGGTACATCTTATCCGCTCCAGGATGCACAAAGTACCTAGACTTATGAGCTTCGTTCAAAATTACCATTCTTACATCTCCTACTAAAGGAACCCATATCCTATCCATAAAATACAAACTCCCATCTTCCTTCTTCTCCATCTATTGATCTAAACCATGTAGCCTTTCTGCAAGAACGTTCTCTGATGTTAGTGGTTTTTAAACGCGTTTATCAAATAAACCCTCAGATATATAATATATATATATTTATAAAATACATATAAGCATACGTAAGTAAAGTATCATACAAATTATTCTTAGGAAAGAATAATAAGTAATCAACACGGGTATCGTTTTCCTCGACGAGAGGTGAATGGAAATCTACGTTCAAGTTGTAAATCAAGCTTGATTGTCATAAAAGTTTTTGGTTTTGGTTTTAAACTATTTTTTTAATAAAAATTAAAATAATATTAATTCTACGATTAAAAACTAAAAGATTAAACTAAAATTGATCTAAAAGATATAAATGACAAATATGCTTGCTAAGTGACGTGAAATGTTCCTTAAGTGTGGGCTTAGGTTTAACGAATTTAAAATCCTTAGAAAACAAGTTTTAAGAAATTAAATGTCAAGTAAAGTAAAATGCTTTTTAAAATAAATGACAAGTATTTAAATTGCATTAAAAGTAAATGACGGTATGTAAATTGGAAAATTCTACTATTAGTTTTTTAAACATTTTTAAAACCGCACTTAAATTCCAAATCACTAAATCACTTAACAAGCACTAATTAAACTACTCGCTACTCATAATGATAACATAAGCAAAGCAAAACATTTTATACTAAAGCTACACTAATTAATTGAAAAAAAAATAAAAAAAATGGAACCGAATTGAAGAGCCGCAAGTAAACGATAACCACTCGATTTATTTAGCTAAAACAAATAGTCAAATTCGGTCTAGCTAAATAAACCCTTAAGCTCCACGCCTCGTGAGTTGACCGTTACCAAAATCACAAAACACAAAACTATTATGTTAAACAGTAAACAAAGTTAGCAAATTGCAATTCCTATTTCTCTATTAACAGGTTTAACCGAATCCAATTCCAACTAAGGCCCAACATACATTGCAAGCCCCAATCAACAAACAAGTAACGTGGCCCAATTAAAACTTTGATAAACCTAACAGAGTCCTAGATGAAGTCTAAATCAGTAACCAATAAAGCCCAATGATTTTTGAGATTGAGATTATATCTAGCGCAGCTGTAGTAACGAGTAACAAGAACAATTTCACAATTTCTAAGCTATACCTACACCTTTAATAAGCTAAACTAGATCTTAATAAGAAAAGTTAATGATAAGCTAACAAAACATGACAACAAAAGCAAGCTATGGTTGAACTTTATATTAAACTTTTAACATCGAACCATTAAATGAGATTAATAAGCTAACACGAGATCGAAATACTATTAATTTCATCAATAAGCTAAACAAAAATCAAAATAAGCAATAACTAGATCGCATCCATGATAAACCGAATAAGCTAGATCTAAATTTTACCTTGCAATTAATATAAGCTTTAAAAAAACACAAAATAGCTAATACACAACTAATTCGAGTGAGAGATGAAGCTTAAAGAAACAATAAGTAAATCTTATTTCCAAATAAGCTAGATCGAAAACTTATTAAAAAACTTATTAAATTCGAACTTACGCAAAGAATTAGTATAAAAATCCCATAAGCTATGAAATAACTTATTTGATTTCTAACTTATTTCTGAATAAGCCAAACGAATAAGCTTAGAGGATAAGTTTAAGAAGGAGCTTATTAAGAAAAATAAGCCGAAAGAAAAGAAAAAGAATTAAGTCGAAAAATTAAGCACTTCAAACACAAATCTTCATTTCATTTAAACCAATAAGCGACGAGTTTACAAATAAGCTGAACGAATAAGCTGGAATAAAACTACAATAAGCTGGAAAAACATAAATAAGCTAAAACTACACTTTAATAAGCTAAAAATAAGAACAACTAAACTAAAAAATAATAAAAGACTAGGTGATAAAAATTGAGGGGAGGCGAGTACATTTATAGAGCCAAGGAGGGGGTGATATGTAAAATGAGACTTAGCATTTGAGAAATAAGTAGCCAATCATTGGCCATATTCCTCGTTCACACGGATCGCAATGAAATGTAGAGATTGATCCACCGGTACTTGATCGCCACGTGGCCATTTATGTTGCTTCCATCCAACGCCAATTTTTTGTCCGCTTGATTTCATTTTGAAATGAATTTGAAAGTAAGAGTTGGCTTCACCACGTGGCAACACACAATTTGTCCTTTCCATTTAATAGTGGGATGTCACGTGCAATTTCTTTGATTTAATTCAAGGCACATGCCCATGACATAGGCTGACGTCACCTTCAATCTATATACTATCAGTTTTATTTCTTCATGTTGGGCTCATAGTTGGGCTTATGTAATAATGGGCTGGCCTGGCCCATAAAATGGGTTACGGGTTGGCCCAATAAGATCCGAGGGCACCGTTATACTCGTTTTCTCGTGCTCTTTTCACTGGTATGCTCGGGGACTTTTAACGACTTCATCTTGGCTTTGAGTAATAATTAAACTTGACCAAATTGAGGCCGATGATTCCCGTTTTTGCACCGTTTTCAATCTTTTTTCCTGCTAGACATAAAAATACCAAACAAGCATATTTGCAATATAATAAAGCATATTTTAGCATTTTTAGTCCGATTAATAGTGTTTTCCGGGCTATGTAAATAAAACAAACTCGGGAATAAATAATTTTATCCCCTTTTAACTTATAACCCCTCACAATCAAACAAGAACAGAAAATGTTCATTAAAAGGTTCAAAAATCATTTAAATCGCAAGCACCCCCGTTTTACCCCTTTTTTGAATGTTTTTTTTCATTATCATAATTTCCAACTTACAACTTATTCATGTGTGACATAATATAATGCTTTCATTATTCATTGATAACTTTTAGGATCACGGAATAAAAAGCACAAAAAGTCTCCAAATGGAAAAATTCATCGTCCCCGACTTTCACTTCTCCAAGCCAAGCTTAAAAACAAGATCATTGTAAAATACAAGTTATGATGCTAACACTACTCATAAAAGCTAATTGCGTACTTACTTTTCCTCCCTTATTCCTAATTTCCTTTAAGGATTTTATTATTATTATTGGTGACAAATAAATTATGTCCTTATTAATAAAGTAAACCCGGTTTAGACCACAATTAGTTTGAAATCCTTTCCTAAAGAGACGATATGGTGAGAATAAGGTCCATATTAAGGTTCTAATTTCGCATGATTTAGGGGTTATCCTTTTTATTTCATCCGAAACAACTCAACTACGAGTCCAGAGATGGAGGCTTTATTTAGATAACCCCGGAGTCGAAATTTGGCTTTATTATTATTATTATTATTATGGCAACATTATTAAACCTCGGTCCTTTAAACAACTGCCACATCGGTATGCAAGCCGACCATGGTCCAGGAGTCTTATTTCGACCTCGGTGAATTCCTCGACCTTTTAGAAGGCTGTAACATCGGTTGTGAGCCGGCAAGATGCAGCAAACTTTTATCAGTCTTGGATTATTATAACTATGTGCCTTATTTTGAAGACTGCCACATCGGTTGTGAGCCGGCAAGAGGCAGTAAACTTTTATCAGCCCACAGTTTTTTTTTATTATTATTATTGCCTCCACCCTTTAAACGACTGTCACATCGGTATGCGAGCCGACCATGATCCAGAAGTCTTATTTCGGCTTCGGTTTATTACATAATTATTATTATTTTAGCCAAATTTCAAGTCCTGTGGTCTTTTAACAACTGCCACATCGGTATGCGATTCGACCATGGTCCAGGAGTCTATTTCCCTACAACAGTGACAAAACTTCAATGTGTACCTTACTTTCACCAGAAAAAATCTCTACGAAGTGATCTAAACTAAGAATCGCAAAAACCAAAGAAACTTTATTTATTTAACAATTATATAATGTTTATTAAGCTGATGGGAGCAAAAAGCCACAATTAACCTTTATGAGCCTTAAAGAAATCCAACTATTCTATGTTTAGCATCAAAACTTATACTCTACTCTATCATCTCTTGTTCTTCACAATTTAAAATTTTTAAAAAAGAAATCTCGTTGAATAGTCTAGCCTAGCCGAATAAGATCGACACTTTAAAAAGTCACAAGTCCTAGCGAATTAAGATCGGCACTTTAACAAGTCACATAGACTGGCAACAATCTCAACTCTAATAAATCGATCTTCGCAGATTTAAAATCAATTATGGGAACTTGCGAAGTCTTGACTTTTTTAAGCTAGACTTACGTTTTATAGCTCGTATAAAATATTAGCAAAATCAATCTATTTAAAGTTAAGGAGAAAGCTAAGATATAAAACCGGTCGGGTCAAAATTTACTTTTCGTTCTCACCAACGAAAAACCTACATTCGTGTCAACTATTTTTTTTATTCTTCTAACTATTTATATTTTAACATTTTTCTACACACATTTTTTTTCTTACTATATATATATATCAACAATAAACTAGATATTAAGACTTAAAAATTTAATTTTTTTTTGCCAAAACGGGGTTGCGAGGGACACAGCAAGGCACATGTAAGATCACATTTCGATAGAAATCCCCCCACATTTAGAATGGAACATTGGCCTCAATGTTTAAAAATGTCGGGTTTTACCCCCACACTTGGGAATGAAAAAGGCAAATGCAAAAAATTCTAAGTGTGAAAGGGGAAACACAATATATATACATGATCAGGATTGAGGATTCCAAAATATGCAGAAGATCGAAGACCGGATGATTGGAGGATTGAAAACAAGCACGGGTCTTCATGATCTTAAAGAATCCTGCAAAAACAATACCACATACCATAGAAAGAAGCACGCCCCCACACTTGGGCTATACAATCACACACTCACTTATTAATTAAGAAAATAGAAATAAGAAAAGACACGGGTTGCCTCCCGAGAAGCGTTTGTTTTTGTGCGAGTCTCTAGCTTGACTCTCCCCGAATTCCTTCGTCCTTGGGGCAGAAATAGAAGAATAGAAAAATCACCATCGGATTTTCATATGCCACCGTCTTAAGAGAAGAAAAATGAAAAGTGGAGATGCCAGGGTCAAAAATAGTATCCTCACTCCCGGAGGAGAGAAGAAAAGAAGAATCTACTGAATAAGTAAGTTAAGAAAGAAATATTCGGATAACAAATGTGATGGGAAAATAATGGAGATCCTCAAAGGTTAACTTCACAAATGTCGGAGAAAAACTTTTCTCATGAATCCCGGGGTCAAAAACTTGGACCATATCAACAAAATTAGGTTCATCCTTTAAGCTTCTTGGGTCATGATCTAAAAATACCTCAGAAGGGAGATTGGGGAAAGTGTTATTAATAAGTAATTTTTCAAGAAAGATAATGTCTCCCTCTGAGTCGTGAAAATCGTTCTCAATTTCCGTAGAAATATCAAGATCTAGAAAAGCATCGATCTCATCGCCCCCTGGATCGAAACACTCATCCTTATTAGCACCGGAAAGAGGTGAGATAAGCAAAGTCGGTTCAGCAAGTTTAGAATCAAACGAGTCCTCGCTCTTGACGTCCTCTAAAACCTCATTAAAGAGAGGATTTACGTCACTAGAGGTGAAATCATCATCAAATTCAAAAAGAGGGTTTGAATAAATCTTAAAAGTTTCCTTCAGAACGTCTTCCTCAGAAAGTGACACGTCATCACTAGAGGTAAAATCTTCATTAGAATCGAAAAGAGGATTAGAAAAGATCATGGGATTATCCTCTGAAACGTCAAGAGGAGGAGAATCATCACAAACGAGCACATCAAACTCACTTTCATTATCGGAAGTATCCTCAGACTCACTTGGGATTGGAACAAGGTTCTAAACACTAGACTTTATGAATTCGTCCGATACCTTTTCAGGAATAGTGCTAAGATGCTCGTCCCCCATGATTAGAGGGTCCTTGGGTTCTTCGGTTGGTAAATTGTGTGTAATTACTTTGGTCGATCTATATATAATAGTATACTCATCATAATCATCATTGAAGTAGAAGGCAGGACGATTCCAACTCGGACTATTAATATACTCTGCCAGCTCCTCACTTATATTTCGTACATCTTCAAGGAGTTTATGCATCAATTCTTGAATATCCTCTTGTTGATATTGCTTGTCCGTAAACGCATGCTTAATTTCAGAAAATCTCTCCCAAGCTACCAATAAAACCTTTGGTATTTCTCCAAAAGTTATACGACTAAACTTCCTTAAAAAGGTTTGTATGGCTTTCATTAAGTTTTCTCTAGCTTGCAACACTTCCCCACTCGTTTCTTGAGGAGGATGATGAATGACGGGCAACTACGGGGGTTGAAATTGGTCAAAACTGGAAGAATTATAGAAATTTTGGTTCATTGGTTGACACTGAAAAGTTTCATGAGGACCTCCGCAATTTTCACTACAAGGAAATTGTTATCGCTGACTCGGAGAATAATGTAGAGGTTGGTTAAATCCAAAGTCTTGATTGTAACAGGGACCCTGATCAAAGACGGGTGTGTTCCCTGTTTGACAATCATAACCCGGATGAGAGTTCCCTTCACAAAATTCACACGAGTATGTCTCGTATTGGTGTTGTGGAGGTTGGTAGAAGAAGTTGGGAGTATCATCATAAGAATAAGGATTTGGGTTATAGACAAACTCATTTCCGGATCCTACACTACTACAGCTAGGATAATTTCCACCATTAAACGAACCTCCACACCACGAGCAACCAAAATGGTTATACGAAGACATGTCGAAGAATTAAACGGATAAGAGGATAAAGAAGAAAGGAATTAAATGAATAAGAGGATAGAGAAGATTATTTTTAGATTTTTAATAATATATGAGAAAAGAAATTAAAATAAGAAAGAAAAATATTTTTGGTAACCGAAAATCAAACGAAGAAAAATATTTTTGGATTTTTATATTTTTTATAAGAACGAAATAAAAACTTTCCAAAGAAGGATCTTCAAGGCTCGAACACAAACAATCCCGTAAAAATCGCTACACCTCTCCCCGGCAGCGGCGCCATTTTGATGTTCAGTCGTTTTCACAACGCGTTTATCAAATAAACCCTCAGATATATAATATATATATAATACATATACGTATACGTAAGCAAAGTATCATACAAATTATTCTTAGGAAAGAATAATAAGTAATCAACACGGGTATTGTTTTCCTCGGCGAGAGGTGATTGGAAAATCTCGTTCAAGTTGTAATTCGAGCTTGATTGTCATAAAAGTTTTTGGTTTGGTTTAAACTATTTTTATACTAAAATTAAACTAATATTAATTCTTCGATTAAAACTAAAAGATTAAACTAAAATTGATCTAAAAATATATAAATGACTAATATGCTTGCTAAGTGCGTGAATGTTCCTTAAGTGCGGCTTAGGTTTACACGAATTTAAAATCTTAGATAGACAAGTTTCAAGAAATTAAATGACAAGTAAAGTAAAATGCTTTTTAAAATAAATGACAAGTATTTAAATTGCATTAAAAGTAAATGACAGTATGTAAATTAGAAAATTCTATGACTATTATTTTTTTAAAACCTTTTTAAAACCGCACTTTAATTCCAAATCACTAAATCATTAACAAGCAAATTAACTACTCGCTACTCATTATGATAAAATAAGCAAAGCAAAAAATTTTATACTAAAGCTAACTAATTAAATGAAAAAAAAAATAAAAAAATCGACGCATTGAAGAGCCGCAAGTAAAGATAACCACATGATTTACTTTAGCTAAAACAAATACGTCATATTCGGTCTAGCTAAATAAACCTTTAAGCTTCATGCCTCGTGAGTTGACCGGTACCAAAATCACAAAACACAAAACTGTTATGTTAAACAGTAAACAAAGCTAGCAAATTGCAATTCCTATTTCTCTATTAGCAGGTTTAACCAAATCCAATTCCAACTAAGGCCCAACATACATTGCAAGCCCGAATCAACAAACAAGTAACGTGGCCCAATTAAAACTTTGATAAACCTAACAAAGTCCTAGATGAAGTCCAAATCAGTAACCAATAAAGCCCAATGATTTTCTAGATTGAGATTATATCTAGCGCAGCTGTAGTAACGAGTAACAAGAACAATTTCACAATTTCTAAGTTATACCTACACCTTTAATAAGCTAAACTAGAACTTAATAAGAAAAGTTAATGATAAGCTAACAAAACATGACATCAAAAGCAAGCTATCGTTGAACTTTATATTAAACTTTTAACATCAAACCATTAAATGAGATTAATAAGCTAACACGAGATCGAAATACTATTAATTTCATCAATAAGCTAAACAAAAATCGAAATAAGCAATAACTAGATCTCATCCATGATAAACCGAATAAGCTAGATCTAAATATTACCTTGCAATTAATATAAGCTTTAAACAAAAACGAAATAGCTAATACACAGCTAATTCGAGTGAGAGATGAAGCTTAAAGAAACAATAAGTCAATCGTATTTCCAAATAAGCTAGATCGAAAACTTATTAATAAACTTATTAAATTCGAACTTACACAAAGAATTAGTATAGAAATCCCATAAACTATGAAATAACTTATTTGATTTCCAACTTATTTCTGAATAAGCCAA